>JBCFXI010000598.1:0-134716 GCA_038496175.1 Ampulex compressa | reverse complement strand
GTCAAAATAAAAAAATAAATATAATATTATATATATATATAAAATATTTCCTCTTTCTTCGCGCAATCCTGTATTCCTCGCAGTTCGACGCAAACGTCGTTACACAAGCGGCCCGGAATACATAGCGATCGTATTATCCTGACTCTAGGCCAATGTGTGAAATACGATAGGCAGTATCATCGGGCAAGGATACATGGCGAGGAGCATAAGCGGCACAATTTGGCGGAACTAAGGGCTGATAAACGCAGCTTTGACTCGATGCATCGCCGCTGATAACAGGCAGGGCGGTATGCGTGCACCGGATCCTAATCATCGCCGAATTGTCTTGCTAACTTACTGTGTGTCTTTACGGGGGTAAACACCGGCGAAGTGCTGCTTGCACAATGCCGAAAGGATACGCGCGTCACTCGCAGGGAACGAGATTAAATACAAACAAAGTTCAGAAACGGGCGCGAGGTGAGGCTGTGTTCCCACGGCTGATGATTAAATCGAGTCTAATGACGTTTCTAAACAAACGAAGAACTGCGCTTTTGAACGAGGAGATCGCGGTGATGCTGAAAATAGAGATTATACCATTAAGTCTCTATAGTGAATATTTCTTTCGAATTTAATTAAGTTGAAAATTAAGTAGTAACAATTGAGTCAAAAATTGCTTTGATCGGTGAGAAAATGTTGTGAAATATTTGCAGCTTGGATCGTAAGCTGGTATAATCAAGGTCGATACCTCGATGCAGGAACGCGTGTTAATTTAATACGATCATCGAGATCCGTGTTTTTTAATCTCGAGAATTTCAAAGGTTTCATTCTCATACACTCCTGAGAATTTTTCTCCCAAGAACATTGCTGAGCAGCATGGAAAAAGAGCGATCGGGGCGAAAAAGCGTTATTAATAATTAAAAGGGAATCGATCGGATCAGTGCCCATCGTACTCCGCAAAACCAGATAGAGATACAATCCGTTTATTAACAATGGTGGCTCGTAATCGTATAAAATAATATAAAATAAAATTCTCGAGCGTAATCGGATTGGAGGTTGGAGGAGCAAAGGGGTAACGAAGTATTGTGCCGATTGACCCGATTGTTTGCTATGGCTTTACGTTCTATTAAGTACAATGTGAAAATGTGTCACGAGGCGCATTATCGCCCTGACGTATTTTCTCTCTATTGATGCAACATAACCGGGCCAGGCAGAAATATACAGGCAGTCGGGCTGATAACTCGAGAGATAATTTGCGAAATTTCAGAGTGGATTTCCCGGTATTATAGCGGCGAATGTAATCGACGAGCAATGAGCAATTCGCCCTATTGTGAAATCGAATTAACGCACTGCCAACATTACGCGGCCCGGTGTTTATTCAAATCTGAACGACGTGCCCCCAGTGTTCCGCTCTTTGCGAGCCGAGATAAAATCGAGAAGAGCTCCGAGAGCCGCGGCTCCGTTTGTCTTTGAAAATCGGGACGGAGAATTATGGCCGCGGCATGACTCGATTTCTGTTAACCCGGAAAATACCCGCTGGAAAATTAGAGATTTACACCTCCGTCCTCCCTGTATAAACTACGCGTAACTTTTAAAGGTAACTCGCGGGAAATCTTAAGGTTCGGTCACGTTTCGCAAGCATTGGCCCGCGACTCGTTAAGGGTTTGGACGGACCGATGTTAAATATTAGTCGTTTATCGGAGACTGGAAAGAATTGTCCTCCGCGAAAGGCACAAAAATGCCCGTACGCGTTCGTTAAGTTTTGAATCTCACGGAAAGACACATTGGAAGGCACCATTTGCCTCGTTCCATTTAGAAATATTCTATATCATTCTCATCCACGTTGACGATGTGGCGCATTGAAGGCAAGATACACCAAGAAATCCTCTCTTGCCTCGAGGACGAAAGTTCGCGTGGTTTGCGGTACATCTCGGTGAAAGGGGCATTTATGAAGCACCCTTTACATTATAAAATCCGAGTGTCATCGGCCGGATAATGCGGCCGCCAGTCGCATACACTTGGCCTGCTATTCAATTACGGCGGTTAATCGTTCTTCGACAGGAATGTATAAAACAATATTAATCCTCATCCTTGAGTCGCGATTAATATACAAAATAGCCATATTTATCGCGAGCCGCTCATGTCGCAGAATAGAGTATTTCAGTTCATTATACAATATTATTCGGAGATATGCTGCCTTGTGTCGAGAATGGGAGTTTGCAAGTTTGTGGTATGTCGCAGCGAGAGGGGTATTGCGAAGCGGGTATGAGCTGTGTTCATATTGTAAAATCCAAATTTCTATTCCAGGGTAAGGCCACCAGACACGTATGCTCGGTCAGCTACGCGATAAGAATAGATACTCGCAGGTCAACGGGAATACGTAAAACAATCTGACTTCTTTTTCTGAAAATATAAAATAAGCACAAGAGTTACATTCACCTCTATTAGCCTCATATACCCGCCCTACCGTTTTAATAAAAGACTTTCATTCCTTATAATACGCTCAGAAATGCCAGCGACGAGTATGGAAGCTTACGAGCTCGCAGCATGTCGCAACGAAGGGGTATTTACGAAGCCACTGTAAGCTCTTACATGCCCTTAACTACGCGAAGAGCTCATCAGGCATATATACGTACTCGCAATCGTTGATCATTGATTCATAAGAATACACAAACCAGCCTCATTTTTCTTTCTTGGAATACAATTAAAATCCAAGAGTTGCCGTTATCTCCATTAACTTTCCATACTCATCGACCTCGTGTTTCTTAATAAAGATAATTATGATTAGCTATATACACCGAGAAATGCTCATTCAAATTACGCTCAAATAACGAGTATGGAAGCTTACGAGCTCGCAACGTGTCGCAATGAGTGGCGTGTTTAGAAAGCTAGCGACACAGTGTAAAATCCAAGTGCCTTTAAGTCGACGATAAAGGCAAGACGCTCTTGGTACTTCGAAGAATCGTTCGCGCCGACGATCAATTCCGGATTGTTAAGTGGAACTGTTAAAGTTATGGTACCCCTGCCGCCAACATATCTTGGAATAAGTTTCGAGTCGGAGCGTCCTGACGGAATCCGGTGGGTTGGGAGATTCGGACCGCGCGATGCTGAGCACGCGGAATCCTTGGTGGCATCGTGCTCTCAATGAGCGCCGATAATACCCGCCGATTGATAACAAAGTGAAGGACGTCGAGTGGAATTCACCCTTAGCGCCGCTGGAATTGGGTCAGGCACTTTTATCCCAAACACTCGGCCCGACGATTAACGGCCGAACGAAACGAAAATGGCTCGATTTATGCGATGCATCCTATAGGTATTGTACGTGTACAAATCAATAGGCAAACTCGGCCCTGACTCGCGCGAGCGATAGCGATGCGATCGTAACGAATGTATCCTTGATTTAAGAAAAAAAATGAAGAGCGCTACTTGTTATATCGACTGTAAAATTATAAATAAATTGGAAAGTAAGAAATAAAAAATCGTCTTCATACGAATTTTCTTTCTATTATTATTTTGATATTATTTTATTTTCCGTGTTACTTCTCCTAAAAAAAAATAAGTAACTCGCGTACGAGCAAGTTTTCTTTGAAATGAATTATGATGAGCTTTCACTTCGTCACACAGTCCAGGCCGGAGGTAAAACTGTGATGGTATAATGGCCGTATAAAAATTCTTGCCCCAGGAGAGATAAAGGGACAATCCCGGCTGCACTAATTCAAGAAAAGTGGATCCGGCCGTTAAGAGCGTACCAACTCAAACACAGTGGGTCGCCAAGTTCTTTAAACGTAACTCACCGAGTGCGCTTTGAATTTAAACTCGGAACCTCCGAACTTTGTCTAATTACGATTCCCAGAGATCGGGACGTCGCTACGTCGGAATCAAAACGTAGACGTTCCTCCAGAAACTCGGGCCACGACTTCTGCAGTTTAATCATCCTCGATACGATCGCCGAATAAAGTCGACAGGGGATGTACAACGCTGCATACTCGAGGATCTCCAAAAAGCCGGGATCAGAAGTAAAATTAAACGTACACATTTTGTCGACCATCGACAAAATTAAATGAAAAGTACACTGGATACAAATAGCGCGTATCATACAGAATACAATTTTGCGCGTGGGAGTAACGCTAATGCAATCTACCTATACAAGGACAAATGTGTTATGCGCATAATTGAAATATCTAAGTAATCGGTGAATAACATTGCATTTGTGTTTTGTATTTTTCCACGTTTCTAAATACGCATAGCGAAGAAAGATATCTTACGAGGCTGGTCGTTATTTAAACGCGATTTAAAACGGCTTCGTCTCGCATCGAAAAGACGAAAGTTGCCGCAAGGCTGATTCGTGCAATGACACGATCTCCGGTGAATTTTAAGCCGTCGAAGGCGAAACGCGGGAGCCGAGAATTCTTACGGAATTGAAGGAAGCTCACGGTAAAGTCATTACCGCGGTAAAGTCATTAACCGAATTGCGGCTCGCACTGGTTTTAAGCTCTAATGAATTTCAACGACCGCGATGCCGAAATTACCTTTCCCGTACTCTCGAGTTTACCTTTCGTATATTTATTATATAAATTTCAACCGGCGCACATGGCATCTACATGAACACCAATTTGGTGGCATTAATTAAAGTAATGTTTTCCCCATTAAGGTTTACTTCTCTATACGATACGGCGTGCTTGTACCTGTATTATTTATACCTTACTCCTAGGTATTTTACCGGTATATCATATTTGTTGTACACGCCAATGTTATTCTGGAATGTCGAATAAATTGCATGTAATCGTGTAAATTACTGCGCTCTGTTGATCAAAACTTTCGGAACAAGTCGAGGTATTTCATTGCGACGTATAAATGACTGGAATAGATAGAGAGAGATTTCTAAATATAGCGCTGGAAAACATTTTCCTATGGGGAAAGAAGAAAAAGGGATAAATAAAATACAAGGAAAGAATCGTGAAACTTTATCAGCCGCTTTTCAGGAGACGATTTTTTTTTTTCGCTGACTCTAACTCAGCGGAGAAAATCTGTTTGACATCCTAGACAGCCAATTACATTCTTGAACAAACGTCGGTTTATCCCCGGAATATTCCTACGATATGCTTCGCTGCCAAGTTTTCTTCATCGAGGAGGAATAATTACTTAGAAATCTGCAGTGGATTTAAGCGTGAGCAGGGAAAAGCGAAAAAAATGGGGCGAAAGAAGGCCGGACGCAGCACGGAGAGAGAGAGAGAGAGAGAGAGAGAGAGAGAGAGAGAGAGATTAAAACCAGCGACAGCGTTGATAAGAGGATTAAACGAGGTTGAGTGGGCTGCTTCAATTCTGCCGCTCGATAGATCGAATATCGCGATAACGCTACGTTTTTCTTCGCCGACAATATTATCACTCTTAAAGCACGATCGGTGATATTTCATTTAATTAACACTTAACTCTCCTAGCGCCCTCAAAATACTGAAATATCACGAGTACATACGCGAATAGAATAAATAAATACGATATTTATTTATTTGAGAAAATATTTTCAATTATCAGCAACGATATAAATATTTTTCCATATACCACTACGCGTAGACTCATAATAAAATTGCGATTATTAGGGCAAAAGCATGGGTAAAAAATCGATCAAACTTATCAAATCGATATAACGCTGATATTTCTATTAGATAGCCATTTCGAACAGCGCTGCACTTTCAACCGCAGTAGGGAATCGCGTAAATACGAACAAAAAAAAAAAACACCGTTCTTCCTGCCACCTGAAATGGAAGCCGCTTTATGTCCTTATGGAATCGCGTTCCGCACGCTTTACTCCACGTTTATCGATATGAGGAAATACCATGGGTACTCGAAGTGGCGCGTATTTGTGCGAAATGCGGTGCGAATCGAGGATTCGCGAGAGGAGCAAAATCAGGGGGTACGATGCGAGAATATATCGACGCGTGTCCTGTTCGCGGTTCAATAGGAATTGGCATAAATATTTCAAACGCTGCGCGCGTAACCGGACGGCAAAGCGATGCCAAGAAAAGCGGCTTAACGGGCCGGAAATGGATTGAAAAATACGCAAAGCATGCCCGCCTGTGCTCCGCAACCGCGAAAAGATGTTCCTCCTCAAATTACGCAGAAGTTCCTTCCAGGCACGACTGCATGCTCGTTGGACAGTGGATTCGTTCGGCTGAACATCGTTGAAAGTGGTTATCAGGGGTTGAGGAGTGAAAAGAAAATGACAAGGGTCTCTATTACCACTTGCTATCCAGCAATGCGTTTCATTTTAATTTCCTGGTTTCAACTAAACGTTCCAGTGAGGTGGAAATATCGTGGTCCGAATATTAATTTGGTTACGTTTCGAGATTTATCGCGCGCCATCGGTCGTGTACGTTGCTTTTGAAAGTAGAGAAAATAAGCGGAAAGTGGAGGAAAAGTAGTAACGCGTACAGCATTAAGTTCGCCATCATAAACAACGGTTTGTCGTTAAGTATATTCAGAGGACACAGTAATTATAAACGCATCGATTTCCGCAATTATTTCAATAATTAAAAACATTGCTTTAAAAGCGGCCTAAGTCCAATCAATTATCGATAATGTCCGCGAGTGTGGATTTTCGAATGTCCGAAGGCAGTGATGTAGGTGATATTAATTAATGCTCATATGCAGAGCGTACCTCAACAACGTATTTTGCACCATCAAAACTTCGCCCCGACCATGCACGCCCACCGATGAAAATTCAAACACGTACATTACTCATTAATAATACTGTATGTACTTTCGGAAAACCTACACCACACGATTATAAACCTCCGAAAACCGAGTGCCCAAATCCGTACGCGCTGTTAAAAAAAGAATCGTACTCCCCGCTGTTTGCTCGTTCCAGAAGTATTTACTATGAAACAATATCCGATAAGTCGAAAGGATCCGCGGCAAGGTCCACATTCTCGAATGATCGCCTTGATCGACCGCGGCCACGTGGCGCTGTTTTTCCAGCAAAGTACCCAAAGCAACCGCGGTCCCCCTTTCATTTCCTGGGGGTCCATCGAACGTGCAGACCCCTTCGTCCATCGGGCATGCATATTTCATGTACCACGGAAAAAGTGTATAGGGACAGTCCTATCGGCGTATTTAATTTCCAGGCATTCTCCAATAACAGGAATAGGCACGGCCGAGGAATGCGGCATAAATACGCCCCGGCATCTTCGCCCATATTGCTTTACTATTGGCCGACGTGGGGGCCGGAAAAATTCAGGAGGGTTCGTCGTACCCGATATCTGCCCCTCGATGGCCCATAACACTGCGAGCAATTGCGTATCGTTCCTGGGAAAAAAAGACCCCGTACGTCTCCCCTTGTACACCGCCCCAGACACGATACGGCTTCGAGCTTTTACTGGAGAGCTTTTGAAATCATTAAACGTCTAATATGGCGCCGAATGGATCGGATGGATAATTGAGAGGAGCTAAGGAAGCGGGGAAGTTTTATGCGCGCCATTTAGAAGTTTAGCAATGGGCGGGGGAATTGGGTTTGTACGAATCAATGGTGCTTGAGAATAATACTTGTATATATGATATACAAGTATGCTATGAGAATAATACTTGTAATAATGATATTGATATATTTTTTGAAACAAGTACGAACGATTCGAAAGGTTTTATGGAAAGTAGGAGGGAGGATAAGGATCGTTCGGCTAATCAAAATAGTTTGGAAGCATTAAGCCGGCGGTCGATGAGATCGCGTAGATTGGAGGTCTTGTTTCGCAAAGCAGGGCGGGCGGTGCTTATCGTAAAAAGTTTCGTGCGTGTGTTTCGGGAATATACGAAGCGGGAAGGACAACGGAGTTCGTTCTCTTAATCGGAGCATTCGTTTTTGGGAGACGTTTATAAGGACACGTGGATTGAGGCGGAATATGAGTTTATGTACTCGTATAAATTATGGTCGTGTAAGTATCGACGACGTTGCCTCTGAAAAAAGGAGAACGGAAGTTATCTCGGAAGTTTTGAAATGTTTCGTTGGAGAAGCATACGGAAGATCTGGTGGATTGATCGATCGAGAAACGAAGATGCCACGAAGAGAGTTGTAGAGAACCGAAACACCCTTAACGCAATTGCAGGAAGCAGTGCCAACTAAGCAGGAAACTTAAAGTGAAACGCGATGTGAAACGTCGGATAAGACACTTTCTATATCCCCCTTGGATATAAAATATTATTATTTCAATTATTTACCCCAAGACTTGTTAGCAAAAGAAAAAGGCGTTAAATCCAGGATTGAGCAATAGAATTACAACTTGTATTCTCGTGCAAAGTACTTCCGCAAAGTAAAGTTTAATGTAAAAAATACACAATGTCCCTCGATTTCACCCGATTACGTAGAATTTGCTCCGCCAAGCAAAGAACGCGAAATATTCAAGGCGAAGATAAGGCAACCGGTAAAGCTATTGGACATAGTTACATCGATTGCAATCATACACCACTCGCGTTATGTTTCTTTCCACTTTTACCGCGAAGCTTGATACTAAAAACCGCATTAACGTCTGACCTTTATGTGCAACAGCGGTGCGGTGCAAAAGGATAAAAGCGGGCCACCGTGCAATATTTCTCAGCAACACAAGACATTCACCGTTTTCATCGATCTAACGACGTATTGCCATAATATTAACTCCGCGTGGCACCAAAAATGCTAGAATATTTATTCGAGCGATCTTCCAGTGCCATATTCGAATAACTCTGTAAAAAACTTGGATTTAATCGAAACGTCTTACCACGTTACGTGAATTTATTTAAGCTAGTCTTATCAAAACCACCTTATCGGTCTTGCAACAACATAATACTTACATACTAGTCGCGTATCAGACCAGGTCGGGATAACGTATTTCTCTATAATTCCACAAAAAGCGTTCCAAGCCATTTTGTTTAGAACCCTCGATAACTATGTTAACCCGCTTTCCCGAGAATGCAGGCCTACGGTTTACTATTATTAGGTGCAGCAGATTCGAGGCGCTTGCAAATAATGCGCGCGGTAGACCGTAGGCGACGATGCATCGTAAAACACCAAAGTTACGGTCCAACGGCGATGCACCGCCATTCGCCACCTACGCGCCACCTTCGAAGCCCAGATAGACGCCAATATAATCATTCGGTACATCGATTTTTAAGGAGCTACAAAAGCAGCCGCCTCTACCTACCTCATAAGCAGTTACGCATTCCTCCGGGACAATCCTGCCAATCCCGATTCTTCGGCCATAAACAACGACGGCTCATAGGATGTTTGGAATTTTCGCAATATCCCAGGCACGTAATCAAGGTGGTTCTCCCCAACACTTTCGTAATGACGATGCCTCGAGCCCCCCTCCCCCTGCACCCTTCCCCCTTTCGAGGGGAAAGAAGAAATTCTTTTCCGTCGGCGGACCGGAAAAGAAACTCGGGAATTTTTGCGAATACCGATAAAACGCGAATCGCCAACCGATATGAAATCCTCGGGCTCTAATCGATATCGTGGAATTATAAAATTTCAATACGATCCACAGAGGAATTGCCGGGAAGAGCTCCGCGCTTTTTTTTGGCCGTTGAGGATTTATCGCGAGGCAGATATACTTGCGAATACCTCTTACGGAATGAGGTTTATGAAATACCTAGGGATTTTCACCCATAGCCTTATCGAGGATTGGGGTATACGCAAAGGTTGCTGCAATTTTGTTTCTAAACGATCTTTACGTTAGTTTCGTCTTTTTTCTATTGCATTTTTCTATTGACCGTGGTGCAGATTATTTCACTATAATAACGTTGTTATCGGTTTCATTCGTTTGCCGTTTGTTTCTCTCGGGCATCGTTTTTTTTTTTCATTTTGCAGAAAAGTCTTCGCGCCGCTTACATTACGCCCCGGATGATCCACTTTAATTCTCTCCCCCCGACGGTAAATCACCGATACTTACGTCTCTCGCCCTTCTGAATACAACGTAAGAAATTTGTTATTTGTCCCGTTGAAACCCGAGATTTCTTCGCGAATGCTTTTACTTCGCTGTACATTATACAACGCCGACCTCGTATAACTCGCCTCCAGACCCTTCCGATCTCTGCCCCACGACCAAGGATCCAATTCATTATACAGCCCCGACCTCATGGATCTTCGGCCCTGGAGCTGGAGTTCGAAGGTCCTGGAAGAAGTCGCACGTGGCTGACGACGACGATTCTCGCTTAATACTTTCTCCGCCACGTTACGTATGTACATCGAAAAATGGCCATTGGGTCGAGCCAGTGGGTCGAGAGGAAAGGTATGTGCGGACGACGAAAGGATATTTTGTAAGATCTTCGATAGGTAATTTGAACCACGTAATTTGTATATCGTAAATTTTCAAATTGTGATACCCGCTCGTTATATCCATCTATTAATTTCATTACGTTTCTGGTTACCTTTGGATCGAGAAATTAATTCGAAACATCCGCCGCTTTTTCTCCTCGCACCAGACCACGGGCAAAGTTCCCAGAATTTGGGCTAAAGGCTGAATCGAAGAAATCTGCGAAAGCGATAAAGAAACCGGACGAATTTTTTTCCCTAAGCGGCGTAACTCTTGTTGCGGAAAAGTTCCTGAGGAGGATCGATGGACGTTACGGTACGGCAATTCGAAGATAATTGCCGAGGAGAGGCCAGGCTGGCTCGCAAAACAAGCCCATTAGCTCGACTCGCGCTAAGATTTAGTTTCCGGAAGAGGACCCCAAATCCTCGAGGCTTCCAGGAATACGCGATTAGTCGATGGAGCGTTTGAGACTGTATAACGATGTAGACCATCGAAATAAGCCTCTTAGCATACGCAGAAATACAATTACAATTCCGCCAAGATTATTGTCTCCGTTACAAAACAGATTGAAGTGATCGTATCGGGTTGGCGATTAAGCAACTGTTCATCTTAACTATGACGATCCGCGTTGATCGTTAAATTTAACCAAAGCCATCCATCGATAAAATCCGCAACTACTTAGTTCTCGACTGAATATAATACAAGGTTACTATAAATGCTAATGAAAGATACATATCGAGCCCAGCGATAAATACTCCCGATTTCGGGAGGCATGCGCCATTGGTATTTACCGTCGAGCAACTAAAATTGCGAGGCCTTGCCATCGCGAGAGGCGCGAAAACGCCGTCACGCTTCGGGAGGAACGTGCAGGAATTGAGAGCATTACGCTGGTCGACGATGCACGATGATCCAGATACCCCCGCGGCCAAATAAGATGGCTCGATCCGGCAATACGCCGATAGTAAATTCCTCCGCTTTAGGCGGCCAACGTGAGTATTTTTAATCATGGCCCGACGGGGCTCACGAGCTCCTGCTTTCAGGAAGGATATGCGATTGTTCTCCGGGTGAAATACGAATCAGGGATACGATTCGGACCCATGATCGATATATAATTACCATAACTTGTATAGCGAGAGTAAAAGGTATATTTGAGCAGTTTCTGTAAAATACAATTTGGCGTGTCTGATAAGTAAGACTTGGTTTTCTTCTAATAGGATCTAAACTTTTTATCTGCATATCGAATATTATTGTGTTCGATAATAATATTTTAAGCTAAGTGGAATAACACGTCTCTGTACAAAATACAATTCATCGTGGATAACATTGATCTAACCTTTTTGCTTTTGTGATATATATCATTATTATACAGCAAGGGAAAAACCGATTAGGAGCATTAGGCCGATCCACGAGGCTGGGTGATCGCAATTTGCGCTGTACAAGGAAAAGGATCCAAAGGACCCGCGTCTGAGCCATCGCAGCCTGTGTTTCGCTTTTCCGCGCGAATTCAATTTAATGGCACACAATAGGCATTATTATGGTGCGCCCACAGCCGTAAAATGTATACTACGCGTGTATCGTAATATACAGGTGTAGTATAATAGGGTACAGTACGGACAGGGTATACATAAATTTACGCCATGGTTACCGACTTCAAATATCCCCGCGGACCGCCTCCCATGCCACTGCCCCGGAATAATATTAGCCTGGAAAGCTCGCAGAGTCCAACGAACGTCTAAACTGAACACCGCTAGGTCCGCTCGTAGAGAGGGAGGCTGGGAATAAATCACAGGAAGATTCTCCGCGTCGAACCTCTCAGAAATATCTCGATACGCGCTCCTCGATTTTTTAACGCTTTCTATTTTATACGATATCGCTTTGAATTAGTCGCGCGAATCGATGGATGGATAATTTATATTTCGACATAAGTAATCGAATAAGCGGAACATTTATCGAGCTGAATACGATTGTTTGTCTATTAACGTATATAATTCTCAGCAAGTATTAATATAATGGTGTTCCTTTATTTTTTTCGAATTTGTGATATTTACGTAAAAGGAATAATCTGGTGGGGGAAAGAATTGAGAATGGTTACGGAAGATATGAATCCTGGCTTGAAGAGAGCAGAACTCTCGTGTTTTACTCGCAAACGCGTACGTTGACCAAGTCCGATACGTGTGAACCGTAGAAAAGACGTGGGACAATAAAAAGCGGAAAGCCATTAAACCATTTGCATCGTTAGCCCATATATGAGCACGATTTGCCCGGTCATTATCACCAAGCCGTACGTATGCGCTTTTAAACCACCTCCGCAATGAGCGGCACGTATGCATAAGGCGCATTAACCACTTCAGATACGATCGTATCGGGCAAAATCATTGGTCTACTTTCGTATCGGGCAAAATCGTTGCTACTAATATCATACGAGCATAGAAACGTAATCAGAATTTCTTGGAACCCTTTTCACGTTTCCGTAAACAAATTATTATTTTCCTCGAAGAACATCGACGTCAAAAGTATATCTCTATATCTCTTTACACGTCGATTAAAGAAGCGTAATACACGAGCGCCGATGCATCAAGTATTTCTCACCACAACGATTCCCTTTTTACTGATCGGATTAATCAAATCTCAGTCCTTATTTCAAGAAACCAAACATTGATCTTAAAATTCGTACATTGACCAAGTTCTTAAACTTCTAACTATTCTCAAGCCGAGAAGGTAAGAGAAAAAAACAAACTTTGCCTCGGAAGATTCGAGATTCGAATCTCGTCCATCACCTCCGAACAATTTTCCATGTGATATATAAATCGTCGTTCCAATGGTTGGTAAACCGCCTTGAAACAACAGCAACCCCAGACCAAGCGACTTTGCCAAGGAGTGCCGAAAATCAATCACGAGTGGAGGAGTAGGACGAGACGAAACCGTGTCATCGGCACGAAGTGGCACTTTGGCTAGACACCTGCGATTTCCTTGACCATTTCTCGGTATCGCCTAGCACGAAGCCGATAAAAGGCCGGATTTTACTTTGGCCGTAGTCCTGTATCGTAAACGACGTCACATTTCACCGACTTCTCCTCGGAAGCGAGCCTCCATCTACCGTCCAACGATATTGCTCAAAGTGGGCCTCGCGTCTAAGGGATTTATATTTTATGCGACGATGGCGACCATCGACTCCTTGTCGCGCGTGATTTGAAACCGAGAAAGACTCGAGCGACGGAGACTGTTTAGGAAAAATAATGTCAAAGGATGATCGGTGAGATGTATCGTAAGCCGTTACGCTTCGAGTTATTTGAATATTATAAGGTACTTGATATCTTGGCTTTCAATGCGTAAATATCAACATGGAAGTAGAAATTGAACATTTTTCAATTTTTACAAAGCGTAGATTATGATGCAATCGTTAATAATTTACCACATACCTCGGAGTGTTCTTGAAAAGTATTACTTATCTTAAAAATCTACCAGGTATCCACGTTAAGTGCGACTCCAAACAGCTCAAATGCCAAAGCATCGATAAACCTTTACTCATTCTGCATCAAAGTCCGACCATCCAAGGGTGATACAAAGCAGTCGATGCATCTTTATATCGGCTGTGCGTAAATATTCGCAGCGCGTTGAAATTGAAAACCAGGGCGTGCGCCCGCAGATTCGACGTCGGACAATCGGTAGGTACGTGCCAGTAGCGTAGATTGTCACGAGCATGGATAGTTTACGACGTCGTGTAAAATAATTGCCTGAATTTAATTAACAGTAGTCAACAGGGCCGCTCGTCAACGTGGGCTGGGACTAATAAATAGCATGGGTTGAACAGCAACTTGGCCCGTCGAGCCAGCGACGCGTATTTCACGGAGATATATGTGTTCTGAAGTTCTGCTCGCAGGCTGCGCCGCGTTCGGCGACAGTCATGCCCGATCGCAGTGGCTCCACTTTCTTACGCCGTGATTTAGAAATAATTAATGGACGCCCGCTCGGATCGAGCGGGAGAGACGTGTAATTTAACGACGCGTGGAAATGCCGGATTAAACTGTTCCCGTTATGCGTTCCGCATCGGCCGCGTTTAACCGACAGAAATGACGATAATTGCCTCCGTAGTACGATCAAGCGCACGTGGAAGTGATGAACGGAAATTATAGGACACGACTGTTAAGCGAGATAAAAACAACGTAAAGTATATGTTTTTTTCTCACTCCTGAGGAAACTATTATAATGTAAAAATATTGTCTATCTTAATGTATGAGATCCCAAATTTTGGATCGACAGATAACTCAAGGGATCCAAAAGAGTCTGCGACTTAGCAAAAACCTCGACGAGTAAACGAACCAAATTCTCAAAAACGCGAATGCAATAGGAAACGTGCGGTGAACATTTTCACGCGGTGTGTACCATGGTACAAAAAAAAGAATTGTTACAAAAGAGTACGCTGCGGAAAAAGATGATATAAAATTCGTGGCACGAGCTACCTTTCGAACGAAGCACGCGCGCGAGCATACTCGAGACAAGCGATATTCTTTGGCTGCATTTCGCAGCGTTATTACGGTGTCATGCAAATCATCGTTTTGAACAACGGACGAGCTAAAAACGGGGGATAATTTCCTCGAGGCCTCCCGCAAATCCGCGCGGTGCGGGCTCGCGTGTCCTCGATCGACCAAAACTTTTCCACGAGGAGCCTCTTGGCGAAATTGACTTTGAAGCATCGCACGCTTGCATACGAATACCCTTAATTGCTATCCCTGAATCAACAAAGGCGATTCACGAGGAATAGCGGCGCAATCGTTCGCCGTTCTCTTGGCCGGCAATGCTATTAATGAGCGTGATCAATTCGTAATCGCGTTTATCATCGACACACACGAGCCCCGATTAAAAGCCATGGCCATAAATCAAAATCCATTATGTCATATTCATCGCCTAATACTCTCGATTTTGGGGACGATTGCTTTCATTCTGCCCCGGTGCACCTGCGATATCGCGATGGAGTTCCTTTATTTCCCTAAATTGCGGTAATTAATTTGACAATCCTACGTTTTCCGGTATTTTGTACTTACGCAGGTAAAATATTTCCCCGAATATCTAAACGTTTATTCGCGATATAGTCCTATCAACCGCGAAGTGTCTTGTTTTTCGAATTACGATTAACCGGATTTACACACACTTACCCTGTTAGGTTTCCTGAAGAAATCCCAGTAAGATTCCATACTTTCTCTATGCTTTTAGATATTTTTACGGTCTCTCAACACGTGTAGAAAAACATTGCAAAAATCCTTAAAAATATTTACATCATAATACACCGGTTAAATATTTGCTCGTCTTCCGTGTACGAAGCGGAGAATTTCGTGGCGGATCGTTGATAGGCGTAAAGCGCTTTGCGAAAGATCGATGAGGGGCAGGCAAGATTGCCTAATGAGTTCCCAGAAAGATTTCTTCGTGAGGACGACATAAGATCGGAATCGAGCAAAGCACAATGCTCGGTAATTCCCCATCGTCCTTTTTGTGCCGCCATTCCGATGGTCGAGCGAGGTACCGGGCATGCATATGCATGATACACGCAATGCACGGCGGCTGCTCAGCTCGAAAAACGAACATCGAGACGTGGGACGAGCGGAAAAAAAAGAGTCGAGGAGGGGAACCGCGTTATCCATATTTTAATTGTCGGCCTGGGTATTGCGGTGGCGCACTGAATACTGCCTTTGGTTTTCTACGGGGATCACTCGAGCCCCATTTAACCCTTTCTCTCGGACCTATGTACACGTGCACGTGTGCTCCAAAAATGTACGTTCGCATACGAGGCACGTATATACGTACGTAATAATGGAAATACGTATGCTTACGTAGAAAGAACGCGTGTATATACATATACACAGATATGACTAATTGTAAGTGCACGAAAAATATCAGCTTACGTACGTCGCATTGAAAAGTTTATCAAAGAGAAATACCAGTTTTCTAACCAAATCAAAAAAGAAATGAGCTCATGCTTATTTTAATCGGACGTATATTTTAATGAACTTATATTATCTTAAAAAAAAAAACAACTGATATACCATAAATATTGCGTATACGAGTGTCGATTCTTCAGCGGCGTATCGTAACTTTCCTCGCAAGCATATTGGAGATAAATAAAAATCGAAAATATTATCGCATTCGAAAACACAGGTTTTGCTTCCAAATGGTAACGAAACGAAACTCCGCTTTGACAGAAGTTTATAAACAACGCGACCAGTCGGGCACCGTGGCACGCGCGGCCTCTGAGCATATTTGACTAGCTGCCTTTGCCAAAGCTCTCATCGGGCTATTCAAATTTCTACCAGCGGTTCTACGAGCAACATTCTGTAACTCTGACCACAATTTGTAATCCAACGGATTCACATCTAGGCTGCCAGAGCTCAAATGAAACTCCCAAGCATTGCGCCGTAACCATTCTTGTGTGGTTTTTGCTTTGTGAGCTGGGGCAGAATCGTGTTGGGGAACCGATCTTTGTTCTTGAAAGGCAGTCATTGTCTACGAGCCGAGTCATTTTCACTGCTGCCTCCCGCACTTCGGTTTCGCGGACTCTGTCTCCGGTTCGAACGTCTCTTTCGTAAAAAGGGGATGACGTAACGAATCTCTGGAATGACGGTTAAAATTCAAAGCTACTCTTTAACGAGGAAACGACATCCGCCTTCCCCTGCACACATCTAACCGTCGTAAAGAGCCTTTAAACTTACGTAAAAACCCTCAATCTTTAAATTTACATCCGCAATTATCTTGCGATGAGACCGTTCTATCCGATCTTTTTCAATCCACCTTTCAGATTAATCTCCCATTTGCACTATTGGCAATAGACGCAAAAAAACTCTCCTCCAATCCTCGATCAAATACTACAATCGTAAGAGAATTTTTAACTTAGTAAACAAGTGAACTCTCGGCTATCATTAGCGGTTTACACCGAAATATAAAACCAAATGCCTGTCGGGTAATCGGTACCAGCTCGCGGCTCTTGATTTTCCCCGAGGGACCGAAAGATTTATCCGCAGAAATTTTCGCTTATAAGCAGCTTTGCTGACCTTCCTCTCCCCTTTCCCCTTTTTTTATCAGTCTCCCCTCTCTCACCCTTGGCACGCCTCGATCCTCCGCGTGGATATTAAACGCAGCGTACCGCGAATCGCCGGAAGTGGAATACGTGTACACCGATATTCCGGCATTTCTTAATATCCGCTCGAAAGGCGCGTACGGCCCATGGAGAAATTTCCGGCCGATTCGACGATGCGGCGTCCCCGTGAAATCGCGGCTATCGAGGAAGAGCGGGGGCCCGTTCTCGAAAAAGATTGGCCCATCCGCGTTTAGGCGCTCCGGCTGACCGCGAAGTGGAAATAAAATCGGGCGAGGACGTCAAAGAAGCGCGGATACGTGCGATCAAACTTTTCGCGGATAGCAATATAGACCGATAAGCTCCGCCGTGTTTATCGGAAATTTGCAAGCGGGAGGTACATGGTAGTTTTCATCCGATGGACGGTGCGCGCCCCATCGAAAATGGGAGATAACCTGGAGATCGTTCGCCTCGGTATTAAAAATGCGTGCTCGAATCGCACGATAATACTGAATTTCTCTATTAAACCGGGGGATGCTGGATATACTAAATAATATACGCCTCCATTTAGAAGGGAAAATAACTCGGATATACTCGCTTTTCGTATAAAAACAATGTCCTCGAACGACTCAACGTGTTTTTCAAGCGAGAAGAATTCGTTTCACTGGTCGAACACGATTATCCACGTTGCTTCTCATAATCTATATCAATTTTCTTCATACATAATACTTCATGCGTACATTGAAGCGGCCTAAATTCGTCGAGGCGGCTTAGCGTGAATTCGGCGAAAATTGCGTTTGATCCTGTGCGTAATCGTAACCGCAATGGGCTTTGTTTCGCTTCGACTTGCGATTGCCTCGAGGTAAGGCGCCGACAACATGGCGACCCGATATCTAATCTGCGATTACGCTGCCTCCCACGATCGGAAATGGAGAAGGGGGCGGAGAGGGGGGCGGGGGAAGGGGGAGGGCTAAGACGGCGCAAATTGCTTCGATTAATCGAGCGTTGCCTGTTGCTCCTCGTGGATACACTAATACGGCTACTCGATAACCATCCGGCGGTGAATTTAAATTTCGGCCAGTTTACCAGGCTGAAACGCGCCAAGCCCTCCCGCAGCCTGGAGGGTTTCCTCATTTTCTCCCCCCTCGTCGTCCGGAGGATCGATCTCGAGGAACCGATTGGCTGACGACGTCGCGCGGTTTATTGCAGGTGGAACGGTTACGTAAGGCGTGGAATTTCGAAGCGACGGGGCCTGCGAGATGTACGAGCGGATGGGACGTGACGAAGTACCGTGCGATCGATTATTTATTTAGATGCGCGTCCATTAATGGCAATAACGTTAAAAACTTATAGGAGAGATATGTCTCGAAAATAAGTTGCTCGTTGTCGCAAATCAAATTGTACCCAATCCGAGATACTTTTATAATATATCATCGAGGGCTACTTTTTTCCGTTCTTCTCAAAATTACACGAAAATCCCCCGAAAGCTCGATCGAAGATTAAGAGATTATTGCGAAGTGCATCGATCACTCGCACGCTATAATAAGTTTCTAAAGAACCTTTGTGCAGAGAAAATAAACCGATGTAATATTTCCCAAACGCATTGCGTAAGAGTACCAACGGGTGCCGCTATAAAGAGCTTATCCATTCGTACCTTATGCCCACGAGTCAAAGCTTCCTTCTCTCTCTTCCCCTCTCTCCCCCTCTGCCCCTCGCGAAAAGCCATTACTGTAAAACATTCATGTCCAAGATTTCAATTTCTTTGTCGGGGAGCTTAAAGGACGAAGCTCGCTTCCGCCCTATCTCCTTGCACCTTGCCGCCATTGGGCCTGGCCAAGACACTGCCGATGCTCGTAAACCAGCCGCTGCGTCGTCTGCGCCAATGGGTTTTATGGATATAGACCGATGAGAGCTTCTTCCCTTTTTATACGCGCATTAACTCAACGTTTACCTTACGACCTCGTTGACCGACATAAAAGGGCGTGATCACTTTTACGTCACACGGTGACGTGGAAAATGAGCCGGAGCCGAGGATGCCGTTTCCTCGGTGGCAGGTGCAACGGCCAGCGCTCGCCCTGCAGAGCTGCGGACGAGGTACCTTGGGAAGCGTCGCTCGTCGCGTTAAACTTTATTTAAACAGCTTTCGGACGAATTACTTCTGCCGCGCAGAAGCGTACCGCTTGTGTGTGGCGCATACGAACCGGAATAAAACCCCGTAAGAGCTCGGAGTAATTTAATTCGAGAAAATTCTACGAGTCACGCCGTTGGAAACACGTCCATTCGAAAGGGGAAAACTGAAAATAATGGAAAGGATTTAAAGCCGAGTCTTCGCCGTGGATGCATCGTATTGTTTCGAGGAGGAAAAAAGCTCGCCCGTGCGCGTGCACGTTGACCGACCCTGCTGAGACTAAAATATATCGGAACTGCTAAAAATACATTCCGCTTTCTCCCCTACGAGGGAAGAGTTTCGAGTTTACTTTGTGAAGACTCAAAATCGGGTTGTACGGATGGAAGTCCGAGTTCCTATCCGCTAGACCATCGTGACTCCAAAAATATTTAAACTATAAGAGAAAAGCTAGCCTTGTTTCATCGAAGGGGTGTATTTTGAATTCAACGCTGCAAAGAAAACCGTGATGCCACCGAGTAAAGGTTTCAAATGTCGTATAAAAAAATAATTCACCATGGCCGAGACGAGACTTAAGAGTACTAGCACGAATTACAGAATATAACGATCCTTACAGCGGATCAGAAAACTCAAACTAAACTACGAGAACCTAACTCCAAACTGAGCAAGAATCAAAGATGAGACGTTTCGCCCCATCTCGAGATTCCCTTCAGCACATAATTCCATGCTACCAAATAATTCCACGCTGAGGAAAGAAAATCCTGTTGGTGGACAGAATAAACGATAACATTCTGACAAAACCAAAACGTATTCAGAGCTTAGGGAGCCAAGGCGCCCCGACGCTCGGTTCCTGGAGGACTCGGTAGCGGTACCAGCAACCTCCTTTATTACCTCGGTGCATCGATACCGAGGAGTTAGACGGCAAGATGACTGCGCGGAAACGAGCGGCGACGTTCACGCTGCGAGTACATCCTTGGTAGATATGTACGGTGCCTGGTGTGTTTTCCGTATGTAACTTATCTTCATTTCGCGACGGAAAAGGAAATGTCTGTTTTCTCATCCTCACTTGTCACCTGCACCGTTGAATTATGTATGCCGCATGCAGCCGTATATACGCGCCAGCCGGAATATGCTATTCGAGTATCGTGTGTCCTGATACAACGTTTACCACGTTATCCGTGGCGTCTACGCCTCCGTTCTTCCTGCTGGCGCAAGAATGGAGATACTGAATAATCGTCCGTCGTTTGTCAGGGCCAGATTTGCGCGGATCCTTCGATGCCCGCCCAGCCGGGCTCGTTCCTTCGAGATTATTCTCGGGGATGCGGGATATCGAAAGCTGATATACTTGACTTTCCATACTTTGTGTGAATCTGCATCATGGAGGAGGAAGGACGAATGTCGATTTTGCGAGGTTTTTGGAAACGACGAATTTTGTTTGATGGCTTTCTTTCTTTTTTGTATTGCTCGGTAGGTGGCACGCGTTTTAAATCTTTTTCTCCTTCGTTCTTAGTAATTATCGAATAATATTATACGTTTGTTCTACTCGATATTGGTCTGTGGTATGCTATGGGATGTAATAATCGTAGGTTTAGAGCGAATATAGTCTTCGTAAATTCCGCTTTCCCGAGGAAATGTCGATCGAATGTACTTAAACTTAATGCGAAGTACTTGAAGAACAACGGCGTTATATAACTATGAGTAAGGAAGCTGAAAGGATTAGATGAAACGCGAGGATCACGTAAGCATAAGTACTTCCATCAGTGGCATTGCGAGGAAATATTTGTATTCCGATTACATCGCATAGTTTCTCCGAAAGCAATGACGTTATTTAAACGTACCGTCGAATCGCGACCGAGAATACCAAAATTCCAATGACATTTATTTACGTCGAAACACGCAGACGCGCAAAGTGGTCCAGATTTTATCCTTAGAATATGTCGTGCGTGTCGAATTTGAGACACTCGTAGCTACGCCATCGATCCAATACCGTCATTCTAGATTTCCACGTAGCGCGCACTCGATCCCGTCTTCTTTCGCGACTGTCAACCCTTCGCCTTTTTCTCCCGACTTGCCCGCCCCTTTTTTGCCCCCTCCTTGGATCTGTTTTGACAGAAATTTCCGTCCTCCGACCGAAATTTTCGCACCGTTGACCCCGCCGAGTTCAACGACGTTTGTCCGCATAATATCGCCGTTCGAGGAAATTCTGTTTTGCCCGCGAAATATCGCGAAGGAGACAATGACGGATAAGCGGGCATTTTCTTGCGCCTGCGGGAGCACTCGTCTCTGGGAAATGAAAGTAACGGCACAATTTCTGGAGGAGGACGCAGGCCGACAAGAAGAACCGTCGGGGACCGGCTAATGCGTCCGACGTCGACGCAAATTGTTTTCGAAGGACCCTTCCTGTAAATACGACGATCAGTTTTGAGCCCGCGATTATTGTACCGCGATGTTGCTAATATTCAGCTTGGTTTTTCATCTTTATTTCGTTACACGTATTCCTGGATTGGTAATGTGTGAAAAATGATCGGTTATATATAGGAAAGTGCTCGTGTTGCAAGAACGATGAGGATTCTCAATGAGAATATTTTCGAGAAGTATCGATTTATTTGAAACTTATATTAAATTGTTTGCTCTAAGATTACTCTTCTGAAAAATTTGAAGGAAATGCATATTATGGTTCAGAAAGAGTTAACGACCGTAATCTTAATTATTTATCTTCGTATTTAGTTTTGCACTATCCTTGCTTCGGTTTTTCTAAATTGGAAATTTGGCAAATAGGTACTTTATCAAAAATATCGGCGATACGCAGACAATAACGATCCAATTCTTATAAAGCTAGCTATCATAATTGCCAAAATATACTTAACGAAATCAAAACGGGAGTACTTGAATCGAATATTCAATCGCGAAGCATCGATTCCACATAATTACGATACAGCGCAAACGACTGTCACGATTATTCGTTATTACTCCGTTCCCTGTCCATTCAAATATCTCGTTAACGTGTTCGCTAATTTAATTGAGCCCACGCGAAAAAATATTTCACCGTTATTACCATTAATATCTCCAAGGGCTTCAAAAGTCCGCACCGAGATTCGCGTGGATCCTGCAAGGCCACGAGCCAGCGAGGGATGTTAAAAACGAGAGGAACCAGGTGGAATCCATAGCATTTTATGAAAATTGCGAGTACACGAGAGGCAGAGAATGCGGTTCGATGACAATGCGAATACAAATGCGAGGCCGCGGCGAACAAAGGCGGCCTTTCGCCCTTTCCGTGCTCTCGTGAAAAAGCTGGTTATCCGTAAACTCAATACCTCTCCACTTTGAGTTCTTCGATCCGAAGCGCGTACCGAGGTGTAATATCGACGCATTCTTCGAAAGGAACACACACGGCACAAAGCACCCCTGCGTCCAGCTCCTGCCGCGCTCGCGCCCCTTTTCCAGGAACGTAAGATCCCGCCGCCGCTCTAAAGAAAATATTATTTAATAGAAGTCTCCCGCTACGCCGGGGAATTCATGAAAACACGGGAGGATAAAGCGTATCGCGTTAAAGTCGGAGGGGAGAACGCACGTTGCAGGCCGGGCATAAAACTGATCCTTTGGCGGGCCCGGTTCGCGCCGCTATTCGTGGGCATTAAAAAGTTTGAGCGACATCGCAGTTTTTCGAGTCGAGTTTTATCGCCAAATCCGGGAACAAAGTATCTCCCTTTGTACGTCTTTAATGGAACTTGCCGTAAAAATATAAACAACGATCTCACGCGGGACCCAGTCTTTAAACGGGATTTTTTCGCGTCGACACTTTTAACGGAACTCTATATATATATATCGTACGTCGTTTAAACGAGATTCTTCCGTGTCAAGATGAGGCGGTGGGTATACGGTCGAGGTTTAAAACCAGTCTTCTTCTCTTTTTTCTTAAATCCCGCGTAGAAAAATGCGGACGTAGTAATCGAGCTTCAGTCTAGACGGCCTTTCCATAGAAAGGCGTAATACCCCGATCACCGGAACTCGATCATCGATCCACGAAAGCAGGTCGCGAATCGAGGCGAGCGAAAATTTAAAAAAAAGGCAGAGAAGGCGGTTCCGGGGGAAAAATCAAACAGCGACGTGCGTTAACGAGCGAGAGGCCGCGAATTTGTAAGCCGGTACGGGTCGTTTGCCAATCGTCTCGGGCCTAGCAGTGCCGCGCTCGGATGCTCAGCCTGTGCAAAGTTGTCTCTTGCGAAATGGCGGTCTCGGAGACGGTGCATTATTAAGTCCTCGAGCTTTAAGTGCCGCGGCCCGGATAACGGCCGAACTGCGAGCGAGGGGAGGAAGGAGGAAGAAAGGCGCCCTTTCGAAGCCTGACCAGCTCGATCCCCTTGTCCTCTCCTCTGTCCTTCGCGCTTATCCGGGGATCTTCTTTTCTCCGCACGCTCGTATCGTTCATCGACGGACTTCCACCTTCGCCCGCTTTCAAACCTGCGAATCCAATCGGACTCGGTTCCCTTTCCTTCCTCTTATCGTTCGTCTTTTGATTTTGTACATCGACCGAGCGAGGAAGAATTTCTCACGGTGAAGGATTTGACGAGTCGAGGACTTGTTTAGGAGTCTTGGGACTAGCTTTTGATGTAACCCTTTCAGCCCTAATCTCCTCGGTGCTGTTTCTACCCGGACGACACTGCTTCTCGACTCTAGCGAACTCTCTCGCGAGATTCCTCCTCGAGGCTCGTTCTCTCGATACTCCGTCTCCACTGCAACGACTATTTTCCCCGACGACTGGCCCTCTAAGACGAGCCTTCTTGGAAACTCTTTCTCGACGCATCTTCCCTCGTCTTTGCGGCTCCTTTTTGAAGGGTTTTTCGGGTGTCCTGTGCGAGGCTGTTCTGCGTATGCACGCTACTCCTCTAAAGTCGTTATCTAGCCTTTATCATCGATAAGAGCATTAAAAGGATACTGTCTCAATCAGCATCGCCGTCAAACGATGCTTTTCTACGAATTATCATTTCTCGATTTTACATGGATATATAGACGATATTATAAATACTACATATTCGTTTCCACCGACATTCATACTTTATATTCCAAATTCCCCTTTGTAAAAAAATCCTACTAGCCATCCTTTGCCCTCCCTAGTCGACCGCGAATCTATATAAACTTTATACACGGACAATTTCACCTGGAGCACGACTCCAGGCAGAAGTGCGAGGACCTAACGAGCCGGTTTTCGGAGTCGATCGGTAAACATCGATGCCGATTCCTTTCGCGAGAGCGCCACGTGGCGGACGGCACAGCTGCTTCGGAATTTGCTCCGGGACGAGTAGTTAGCTGGACGCAAAGTTTGTATTCGGCAAGATTTGCTCAGAACGGCCTTTGTATCCTGTGTACATACGTACAGAGAGAGAGAGAGAGAGAGAGAGAGAGAGAGAGAGAGAGAGAGAGAGAGAGAGGTGCTCACGGACACATAGATATCCCGCAGATTGCAGCAGCAGGTGCGATATTGCGTCACGGTACACGCGCCCCGTAATACAATGGCGAGCTACTAAGTGTCGTGGATTGGCTTTAATTACGGCTCGCGCCCCATTCGATTTCCAGGGCCGACGATCGAATTCGCGCTCCTCCTGCGGCGGCAGGGCCACGTGGACAAAAGTACACACACTCCAGGGAGGGCCTGGCAGGAAATTGAATGTCCGAAAAGCGAATGATCGATACTACTCGTCGGCGCTGTTCGCGGAAAAATCCCCAGCCCCTTCCCACTTCCTGACGTTCGACGTGCTCTCCTTTTGTGCACCGCGCTGCTCGCTGGGGGAGCCCCGACTGCGACCCTCGCCGATTTCATTGACATCGAGGAGGGTAATGGGTCCGCCATAAAGGCCTTGTAAACAGTATCAGAAGCTGATTGACCCTCCGTGGCCCCCTCGTGATCCTTCGAGTCGCATACCGATGTAGCGATATTTTCTCGGCTTCGTTTCGTCTTTGGCAGCGATGGAAAGTACGTAATCTTGTTTCGTGATTTGGTTTATGGCGTTGCAAGGTCAGAGGTGTATTCGAAATCAGGGCCGAAAGAGTGTCTTTTGCGAGTGTTCATAGAGCGTGAGATGTGGGAGATACGAAGAACAGGGTAGTGGCCTAGAGGAGCAATTAGGGAAAATACTCGATTTTTTTTAACGTAAATGTATTTCTTATACGGCGGTTTAAACTCGACTCTTCGAACTAGAACGCTTAAAATTACGACAATCGTCCGCCTCTAAGACCGCATTATTCTTAACGCTTAATGGACGGGTGGAATCTGCTCTGTCTCTCACAGTTTCCGGGCATTTTTCAGGAGAATTAAATAAACACGTAGACCTACGTGGCCCGTCCTAGGAAGTCACAACCGTCCGTTGAGTGTTAAGATAGATTATTTCTATCCTACATTCCGCGCTCCCGATCCTTACTCCTACAAGAGACAAAGGCAGATATCGAGGAAAGGCAGATATCGCGAATGTAATAACCGTTGCGGAGTACAGAGAGCGCCGCGAATAGAGCACAGGTGTCGGAATATTGATAAACGCAACCGTATAACGAGCGGATCGTAACAACGGCCGCGTAGACCTCCCGCGAGTAGCGAGCGGAGTACAAGGAAATAACTCAAGTATAATCGCAGATCCGCGGGATTTTTCGCGCTCGAACCAAAATCCATCCATCTTCCGCGCTCGTAAATCCCGCCACTCGTTAGATTCTCCTCTAACATTAACCCTCGCAAACTGGCCGGATACGATATCAAACCGCGATAAATCGGGAAAGCCGAGTTAACTCGATATTTTGCAGTGGCTCCGTAACAGAATCCCCCCCCCCCCCTCCTCCCCCGATCGACGCGGCCGACGAAGCGTTATTCCCTGGCCCGAGAAGCGGCCGCAAAATCGAGCTCCTTCGGCCTTATCGATCAAAACCTCCGCGGATAGGAGGCGATTGTTTATGACACGGATGCGGCTTTTCTATGCGCAGGCCGTTCTATTAAAAGAACAGCGAGCTTCGAAATAGATTATGGAAACGAGACCGAATTTATCCTCCTTGGGTATGAAAAGTACCCGCGTCGGTTGAACCTTGAGGCAAGTCGCAAGAGCGGGACGTAAGTGGGCCAAGCTAAACATAGTTGGTAGGGAGAAGCGAGAGGCGGCGCGTTAAAGCGAAACTAGTAGGTCGAAAGTAACGCCTGGAACGCTAATAGCGGTAATTGGATATGGGAATTTTCAGGCCGCGGAAGACCGTTTAGGAAATTCGAGGGGTGCCGGGGGGTTTTATTATGACTTAGGCGTGCACCCGCCCAGGCACGTTCTGGCGCGCTATCCGGGTTCGGTTTACGGCGCGGCCATGCTCGGAGCTAACTTTTTGGAGCTGTTTGGAGAGTAAAGCTCGGCCGAAAGCTAAGCTACCAATCGCTCGATGAAACGAAATCGCGGGCCTGGAGATCCTTCTCTTTCGTGAAGCGGATTTTGAATTTTTAACGGACGCATCGTCTGGAGTATTTATTATGTATGCAACTTTGCTTACTGATAAATGGATCATAGACATCGTGCTATGAGCTCGCGCTTCTGTCCTCATAACCCCACAGAAACGTGAGAATCGTTAATGTATAACCAGTTTCCTACGATGAAGCCTCGTTTTTATAATAAACTTGTACATCTAATATTTAAAGGGGTTAAATGGTTTTTGAGGGAAAATATAATCGGGATGACGTTTTGCTTCTCGAGAAGAACAAGGCCGAACCTGGTTTACGATTCGATTATCGTTAAGTCAAATATGATACGTCATTCCTGGAAGCGGCGATCGCTTTAAAACATTCGATCCGAGTTTGGAACGAGAGCATGCGTACGTCTCGTGCGTTTGCTTAAAGCTCGGTTGAGACAATTGAACATTGACGCTGCAAACTTGCACCCTTGGCCCTTTTGTCGATTGAAAAGCTTTCGAGGAATACACTTTCCCGATCTTCGAACACCTGCTTCCAACGTAAATCCGCGTTTGCGGTTATCATAGCTCCGAACGCATTTCCTGTATAAGCAAATTCCGAGGATGGTAAAAGTTGTATTGCTTTGACGTTCCAAAGGTATGGTCTTCGTTCGGTAAAATTCAGTTTAGGGAGGAACTAAACCGATACAAGAGGCAAAGTAACGTCTTTTACTTCGCTCAGAAGGGCCAGGAAGAGAGTACGTGGCAGGTAAAAGCCGAGCATAAAGGGAGAGAGATGAGGAGTGCATGAAACTCGAGCAACCTGTTTTTAAAAATTCTATCGACGGAAATACCCCGCTCCTTTAGTAATATTCGGTTTAGGATGAACTATACTGGCAAAAGGCGCGGGTTAGCTTCTTTAATGTCCACTTGGAGTGCTCGTAAAGCGAGTGCCATGCTAAGCACGAGTATCAAAAAGGAAACAGGGTAGAATTCGCGAAATCGTACCGCGTCCTTTGAAAAGCTCCGCGTATAAATAATCGTAGGATACTTTGCTAATTAAATAAAATTTAATTGAAAAAGAAAATGTTTCGCGAGGCACGGTCTAGCGCCGCTGATTAAACCACGTAAGACCATTAATGAAACGCGTAGCAACTAAGTCGAAAGTACGTAGAACGCGAAGTAATTAACTCTGGCAATCGGGGTAGTTTGCTTTGAATAATTCTACGTCCGTATATTTACAGAAAACGTAGCTTACTTACCAACATCCAGCTCGGATGGCCATTCGCGAAAGGTACAAAGTAGCCTCATCCATTTCGATTGCAAAACCGACTAAAAAACGTGTCGCGCAAAAGGCGAGTACCGAAAAAGATAGCAAATTGCCAAAACCCAGAATTGGTTGGAAGTCGTTTCACATCCAAACACCCTAACGATACGATGTTTATTCAACACGATTCGGTTCGGTGATAGAACGTAGCTCTATTTATTTCACGCCTAGGTAGCAAGCGTGAATGGAGGGACTTCTTAAATCTCCAAGAGCTTTTCAAACAGCTTATAAATAACATCGCGTCTGAATAGCTCGAGGCCCCGTTGAATAATCTACTTTTTCGAAGCACGTGTCAAAACACGCGACGCCTAAGGGCCGAGCATCGATGTAAGGGCAAAATAGGTTCCCGAATTTCGGTGCTTGTTGAAAATAATCTTAGACGCGAACAGCTTGAGGAAACACTGTCCCTTCGATAAGATCCGATTCAAAGTGTGCACCTCGAAGATACGTGGAGTAATCCACTTTTCCAAAGCACGACTCGAAGCACGTGCCATTGAAAGAGCGAGCATGAATGAAGTAGGAAAACCAGTTCCTGAATTTCGGAGCTTATTTAAAATAATCTCATATTCGAACACTTTAAAGAAGCGCGCTCTTCGTTCAATAGAATCCAGTTCAGAACCTCTACCTTCGAGCTAATCTACTTTTCCGAAGCACGACTCGAAGCGCGCGTTATCCAAAGACCGAACACGAATACAGTCGCAAGACGAGTTCCAGAATTTCGACGCGATACGAAATCATCTTACACCGAAACGCTTTAATTCTCTTCCATAGGATTCAATTCAAAATATGCCCTTTAAAGCTCGCTCAAATAATCTACATTTCCAAAACACGACACAAACCGCGTATCACCCAACACCAAGCGTAAAAGATAAAGTAAAACGACTTCCAAACCGTCGACATTATTAAAAAAGACCTCGCATCCCATCTCCTTAAAGAAACCTTCGCCAAAGCAATCCGTTTTTCCAAAGCACGACTCAAAATCCGTGCCACCGCAAAAATCGAAGATAAAGACAAGGCGAGCGCCAGTATCGAAGCTTATTCCAAATAACCTTCCATCCCAGCGCCTTAAAGAAGCGCTGTCCCTTCGCCGGGACCCAATTCGAGGCTCGTCCCTCGAAGATCAGGGAAATAATCCATTTTTCCACGGCACTACTCGCAGCGCGTGGTGGCGGAAAAATCGAGTACGAGGGCAAAAGCGGGACGAGCTCCGGAATGTCGGGGCTTATTTTAAATAATCTTGCATCCGAGCGCCTTAAAGAAGCGCTGTCCATTCAATGGGAGCCGTTCGAGGGTAGCGTCCTCTATTTCACTCCGGGGAGCCAGGAAGGCGAGTGGCCCGGGCCCAGGCGCGAATGGAGGAGGACGATGAGTTCCCGAAATTCGGGCAACTCATTTCGCGCGATACATCGCGGCAAAATCGACGGCAGGGAAGTTCTGGCAGGGCGCGAACGAGGAAACTCTCTCGACGGGGCCGTTGTTCGAGGCGGGATAGCCGGAAAAAAGGGAAGCGTCCGGCCGAAAAGGGCGGATAGCCCTCGAGGAGGAAGAGCGGACCCGTCGAGGGACTGCACCGCAAGATTGGAAGCAGTTACCGACAACGATAAAGCGGAACAACGGCAAATGTCGGAGGCAAATGCCCGGCTCAACGATGAGTGGCCATTGCTCTATTATTTTCACGCCCCGATGCCGGGGAGTTCTTTCGTTCTGCTGGATTTCGAGCATCGAGGTCGACCGACCTGACGCCCAGCGTTTTGACGCCGGAGCTGGCGGTTTGTTCTCGGACTTATTTGGGTCAATGTTATTACATACGCGCGATGATCGATATGCTGCGTCGAAATCGTGGAGAGGCTTGGAAACCAGGGTTCCCTAAAATTGTGAAATTTTACCGAGCATCGAAGACTCGTTTGGTAGTTCTAGCGCGATGTAAATGATTGACTTGAAAAGGAATTTTTTTAATACTCTACTCTTAAATATTTTATATTGTAATGCATAACGTAATATTGTGATATGACATTAAAATATATATATATATATATATTTATTAAACCAATTTCTAATTTAGTTTGACTTATATATTATATTTGACTTATATCGCATCGAGTTTCATCGACCCTTTTCAAAATTTCATCCACCCCAAAGGGCCCACGTGTACTCCATTGAGAATGCTTATTCTACACCAGCGACTTCCATCCCGGAAGTTTCTTACGGGCAGCTTTTACCGCTCTTACCGATGCAAACCAAACGAGCTTTGGAATCAGCGCAGCTGTTAAAACGTTCTTCTCCCGATCTACTAAAGGACTTTATTCGTACCCACCGGCGTCGTTTGTAACGGAACGACAGTTCTTTAATGGATGGCACTACTAAGTACGACAAAAAATATTCCATAGACCGCGAAAATCCAACGATATTGTAATTATGGCGTATTCCACAATTCACGAAAATTGGACAAAATTATAAATTTCATTCGCGCTTTGAAACCATTTTTGCGCAACTCTATCCTTTGTTATAGCCAACGTTTATCTATATACAACAGGATAGACCATTACTCAAGTCGGGCTTTAGATGTTTAAAATCCTGTTCATTCGTCTCGTATTTCGATCCCTCTCTCGATATCATAAAACACGTGTACCGAGGAGATAAGTCTTCGCTCATCATTGAAAAATGATCTCAGGCAAACGCGCTTCATCGTAGGCAAAGAACTCATTTTTCAGACTGCCTCCGTCAGTAATAACGGCAGCCATCCAACTTATACAACTTTAATTCAGCAAATCCGGTACCAATATCAAGCTTCCAGTCGAGGCCGAAGTTTCTCGCACCATTTATTTCAGCGGCAAGAGCGCGCAGTTTCTTAGCTGTCCCAAAGAACGGCCGAGACTAAGGGCAGCACCGCACGAGCTTCTTCCCCGGACGATCCTCGGTGACTAATCCCATTCCAAATGCCAGGAGGAAGTCCCTGACACTGATAAAAGGCCAAAAACAGAGTCGTACAAATCTCCTGGCGCGATAACCACGCTGCTTCTCCCTTTTGTCATTCGGCCCCCACGAGCGATATGCATCGGCCGGCCGATCGTGACTCCCGGGCCTTGCTAACCTGTTTATCGAATGAATAATGGACAGACGTGACGGTAATGGACGTAGTGTTGGCCACCGAGGAGAAAAACTCGAGGAATTCGCGTCGAATCTTCCCGGGCGCATTTTTGGCCCGAGCGTATTACTTGCCGAGGCACGTATATGGCGCAGTAGCTGAGGTATGACGCTTGAATTTTTGAGGCGCTTATATTAGCTCGTTCCCAAAGTGTCCCCCGCTATCCGCCTGCATTATCCAACAATGTTTATGCGAACGTGAAACCCAACCTGTTGTGAATGTGTTCGTCTTCCAAGCGTAGCTGTACACGTGAATCGATAAAATAATATCGAGCAAGGAGTGTTGTGCGTCTGTCATTTCCTTATGAATCGAAAGGAATTATTGTAGCTACCTAATAGGGGAGCTTCACGATGGCATCGGGCAGTACTTCGTCCTGATTTATTTACCAGATCATCGAGCAGGAATATAAAACAGCTATTCGCTAATTTGGTATACACTCAAAGCAGAGCGTTTTTAAATAACTTTTTCTCGTTGCCACGGAACGATTCATCGATCCACGTGCGCGAACGAGCCTGAAGCGTCCGTGAACTCGCGAAAGCGGGAAGAGAGGGAAAGGGCGAATATTCGAGGCGGCAGCGATTCGTACGATAAAGATATATCGATGCGCGTGGTTTGACCGTCGCCGGTTGTTTGCAGCTAACGAGGGTTAACGCGACCCTCGATCCTCCGGTCTAATGGAAAGGACGAGCCGGATGCCAGTGCCTGCACGGGTATAAAAGTCCTATCAGTCTCGGTTTCCAACGTCCTAGAAAACTTTTTCTCCCCCACCCCCCAGCCCTCCGTCCTGCCGAGCACCCTTCTCTTCCCACGTTAATAATGTTTTTCTTGCCCAGCGCCCTCCCGTCTTATTACCGCGCCATTACCGGGGCCATCGGTATTACTTCGTGCTTTGGAAGACACTTCGGAAGTCCGCGAGGAGGATTTTTACGGCGCATCCTGGAAGCTGGATCGATCCTCGTCCGATCGAAACTTCGTTTTGGATCATCTTTAGGCGCGTGGAGCGTGGAATTGTTTTATAGAATCTTGAGAATTAATTTTAATGGTGAAAGACGAGTGTGGATATTAGTACTGGTAATCTCGACTGGCTACTCGAGCGGATCGTTGAAATGAAGAGGAATTTTAAAGAGAGACGTCCTCTCCGAAATTTCGAATCCTATTTCGCGAAATAATTCGTCGATACTCGGGATCGCCGAGGAATCAAATCTTATTCGCCTATCCTGGAAATACGTCGGCATCGATCGATCGAACCGCGCTTGATTGTCGGATTGGCGCGTAGGGCCACGGAAATTTAATACGCGTAATGCATAATATTCGCGATGACGCTTGTGCGGATTGCAATCGCATTTACGAAGCGTATCGCTCGATATTAAAATGGTCCTTCCCGTAAATACTCGTTTTTATTTCGCGAGAATTTTGTTTCCCCAATACCCACGAGCCCTCCCCCGGTAGCGCGGTACATTTTCTACAAAAGTGCGGCGCAATGTAATCTTCCAAAATGCATTTTTAAATGCGCGCGAATCCACGCGCAAGCGATTTCGCAAAGTGTCTTACGTTACGCGTTAAACATGCTCGAACGAGCATCGGCCTCGAAGCACGTACTGTGCAGGGTGCGGGAGTGTTTGATCGATACGCGCGCAATTTGGACGAATAATACGTCAATGCGGCGCGTTCAATGTCGAATTTCGAAATTGCTGCCACGTCTCCGCTGAAAAGACCTTCGAGCCGAGCGAAATCGCGGGATATTTACGAGGCGAGGTAATACGATCTATAACTATACCGATAAATCCCGCTCCCATTTCGCTTTGATAGGGAGAAAAATTAATTTATCGCGCAAAGCCGCGGCCGCAAAACGTCGCGTTGTAAAAACAGGCGTATCGCCGATCGAAAGCGCGGATCGGGAGAGGGAGGGAGCTGCAGTTTGTACAATAAAATGCTAATAAATGTCCCGGCCCCTAGTCCCGGCTCTTGCGCATCGGTGTCACTCGCGAGTACGGGAAGGACATCGAGATTAATCCCCCGAGCAAAACAAAACGCGTTTGGAAAAAAAAATGGATCCGGGGGACACGCATGAAAATGGCAAAAACCGAGAAGAACATAGACTGGGCTTTTCGAGCGCCTAATCCGGCATGGTAATAAAATAATAGACGGTTGCTCCAAAACCGGTTGGAAAGGGTTTCGTTCCCTCGGCACTTTCGCAAATCCGTGCGATGTGCGGCTATTCCGCGTGTGTATAAACAAAGCGAAATAGTGTGAAAAAAAATTTTCACGGCGTGTGTCAAAGCACGTGAAAAGTAATTAAATTCACGAGCGGAACTTCTCGCTTCCAGAATCGAATGAAAAAGGTATTTAGCCGACCTATTTTTGATATTCTTATTCTTCGACGTTGACGTTCTTATCGTATAACATTTTATGTAAAAAAAAAATTAGAAAGGGGAGTATTCTACTTATCTAATAGAAATGAATAAAAAAACGATCGATCGATCCGGCATCGAAGGAACGAACAATCGTAATTTACCATCGCTATACAAACCGTCAACGGTGTTCGCTCGGCGAATAACTGGAAAATGCGAGTTTCAAAAATAGTACTCGCGTAGGTGATAGAGTGTTTCAAAACGGCAGAGGTATCGTTTATAAATAAAACAAAAAAGACTAATAAATGTCCCGGCCTCCGGCCCTTTCCTGTCAACTTCATCCGCACGAGCGAAAAAACAATGTTGCCATTAATTTCTCCGAAATATGACGGCCGCAGTCGAGAAGAGGTAAAAACTCGCAAAGTATCGGTCGTACGTACAAGAGCAAAGCGGTCCTGATTTCTCGTCATCGGCCTAATTATCGATAGCACTCGCGAGCAAGGAGGAAGAAAAGGCTCCGTGGAAGAACGATCGACTTCTCGAATCGAGGAAAGGCATCATTTGTAAAGTGCTAACGAATGTTCTAACGTTCCCCTCCTTCCTTTCGCGTCGGTTTCATCCGCCGCGGTGTAAGGTACCACGAGATTAATGTAGGGACGTATCTCGGCCGAATAAATACGAAGCGATCTTCTTCGCACAAAAACAATAAAGCAGATGTATTTCCACTCTCTATTCTATTCCATTCTATTCCACATTTCTATATCGATCAAGGCTTTGATCAAATTATACGAAATACATATTTCGTTTCAATTTATCTCGAACTATCGTTCAGCACCGTCCTGGTGACAAAAGCTTTCCACTGATTCAACACAAAGCGTTATAGTATCTTCGATTAAAAAATCGAGGCCGACAGCAACGTAATTATCGATATTCCCATACATATAATAAATACATTTCGCAAAGCCAGTGTACAAAAAATTCTTAGTTCGCATCGTCGCTTCGCTTCCTATCAACGGAATGCCCAAAACGGTCGCGCGCCTTCGTTTCCCAACATCCGGCATCCTCGCCGATATTACTCACCGCCTCCAGATTTCCACGAACCTATTCTTTATCGCCTCGTAATTCCTCGAGCCCTAAGCACCGGCGCGCCCATTCACTCGGCGCGTTCATTGACACGCGCTCTCCCGTCGATCCCACATTAATGACACGAGAGAAAACCGCGAGACGAGTCGGAGGCAAAATATGAAACGGCCAAGGCGGCGCAGGGGGAAAAGAAGAGGATCGAGAGAGCAGGATTGTTCGTTGCTCGGTGGTCTGGCGGTAAGTAACGGGCCGCGGAGGTCTTTCCTCGAAGAAAGGAAAGATAAAAAGGAACAAGGCAGGAGATACAAGTGGATCGGCCTCGTGAAAGGAGGAAGCGACCGCGGGTTCTTTGTTGTCGAGGCAACCATCGGCGGCGCTTACCCGCTAAGTAATAAGGCGGGTATAAATAACAATGTAAAGGCAATCGAACGCCCCCAACGAGCAACGCGCAACTCGTAAAATACCAACCAACTTTGGAGCCCCCATTGTTTCGCTTCTATTCGCGGAAATAGAAGAGTGGCGCTCGGCCTCTGATCGACGCGGAGCGCTGCTTCGTGCAGTATGCACGCTGTTTACTCGCCGGTTCGAAATTCGCCCTGAACACCGGCCCCTGGAAAGGAGTAGCCTTGAAAAAACAAGGAAGAAGGAAGAGGGAGTAGTAGGCGTCGTAACGGACACCGAGGTCGTTCGCGGGGGAAAAAGAAGGCCGAGGAACAAGATGGAAAGTGGCCGAGCGCAAAAAGACCGAACAGCCGGGGCCCTTTGTTGTCGAGCCAACTAACCACGTGCCATACATAATTTATGGCCCCGAGGCAAGAAATTTTCTGCCTCCCCTTTACGCGAATGAAGTAATTAATGAGCCGAATATTAAATCCCCCTTCGGCCAGGCCGATCCGAGCCGAGATCCGCCCTCTTCCATCGAGGAGCCGCGTTACTTCTCCTTTCAATCGTGTCGCCGAGCTACTAAACGACCTTATTACTCCACTCGTAGATCCCGCAAGGAGCTTTTTATGCAACCTTCCTGGTGAATACTGGTAAATGCCCTAAAGAGCGCTTTCTCCCCCGACTGATACCAGAATGTGCTCCACCGCTAATTGGTGCGGACTAAACGACGAGATTGAACCACCTTTTGCCACGAATTGTGAGCTCGCAGTCGTCGCTGCCACTTTTTCTTTTGTTCGCCTCGGTGTGGGATTAAAATATCTTTAACGTGATTTAGCCTGGATTGCGGGATGAATTATCGTTGGGATATTGTTATTTTTATTTTGGATTATGTATTTAAGTTATCGCCAGGCGAATGCTTACTGTGATATTAACGCGATTTATTAATTTTGTATTATTTACGTAATTTTCCTTTTACATTGCTCGACGAATAGATGCGCGTTACTATTGTGAGTATAATTTTGCGTCGAGATATAAGACGAAGGCGGCCGCTATTACAAACTGCTTCCTAGATTAGATTATCCGATTAAGCACTCTGTTATTGCAATTTCTTAACTTCGAGTAATAAGTTTAAGCATATTATTGCTGCAATCTTCCCTTTGCTTCGAGTCGTAAGCTCGAGCACTAAGTTCCTGGGTGTAATCCTTCCTCCGCGTAAAGTTATGAGTTAGAGTGCGTTATTACCATAATTTTTGTGCACTTCGAATTAAGACCGCAAGTAGGTTATTACGGAAGCAGCTATTCGAGCTATTCAAGCGCGATGTTCCCATAATCTTTTTTTCCGCCGCGAGTTATGGATTCGGGCGCATTACTATAAAATCCTTTCTTCTGCTTCACATTTTAGACTTAAGTATATTATTACCATAAATCTTCTTTTTACCGCGAGTTATGGGTTCGAGCATACTATTACCGCTTTCTTCTTCCTGTTGCACGATAAAAGTTTAACAACGTTATTACGAGAATCCTCTCTCCCCTTGAAATTGGAAATTTAAGCAACCCATTTTTAATCCATTATATTATTAAATATGATAACTACGCGTTTTTTTTCTCGATCGAGTATGTATCCTAATAATCAGTCCTTTCGTATATTACAAATTGATATTTATATTAAGACACACCGCGACACTTTTTCACGAACAATTTTCCATACAACGTTAGTCACTGCGTAGACGAAAATGAAACATAAGGGATTCAAACAATATCTTCACTTTCGCGGTAAATCGAATAACTTCAACCATCAATATTTCGATGAGCATCGCATTAATCGCACCGTCAGTGATCATCCTTCAAACCGGTTCTCTCTTCTACGTCGGCTAAAGCAGCTTTTCCGCGAAAAGAACGTTCCCATCGAAATAGAGGCGCATAAAGGCAAATGATATTACGAACCACTCCATTCGGTTCTATTAATCGGAGACATTATGCGCGACGATCTTTCTCTCGCAAACGACGCTGACGTTAACACTTAATGGACCGAACGAGCTGCAGCTTCGGTTTCCACGAAATGCACCGTGATACTTGAAACTCTGCAACTGCTTTACCAGATGGCATAATTAAGCGGAGCTCCGAAGCGAGACTCGCCTTGGTACTTCGGTACCGATGGTATACTAAAGATAAGATTTATTTTAATTCCACCTTGTCCGGAGTTGCGAAACGGCCCGGCGTTCGTTTCACGAACAAATTGCGTACGCGAATCAGGCGCTCCACAATGCGCGATTTAACGTCCATCGTATCCGAGTACTCGATCGTCATTTCCAACGCGCAAAGTTCGTTCGCCGTTCGAACATTCCTCTGCTCCTCACTCCAGCGCTGCTCCGCGATTACCGTACGATTGTTTCTCGAAGGAAGATTTATTTTCGAGCCGAGACTTGTACGCGTATACCAGATGGTCCATTCGTTTCCCTCCTCGCGCTTATCCTCGAAGCTGCAAGTCGGGCGCAGGAGTCCGGGACAAGTCACTCCGTGGACGTTAAGTCGCGAACACTTTAAGCGGTTTATAAGAGGGGCGGCTGTCGCGACGAAGTTGCGGAACAGGGCGAGGGGTGGCACTGCTTCGAGATGTTTCGCTTCGACACACCTGATCAATCGGGATGACCGCGATAAAACATCCCCAGGCGCTGCACGCACGACAAACTTTTACTAATGGATTGGCCAAAAGCCCCTTTGCGGGCGCAAAGTGTTTCCGAGGTTTGAGCAGTCGAGCAGACTGCATTGATCAAGGGTCGGGAACTACGGGATATTACTCTCTTGCCAAATGTCGAGTAACATCAATTGAGTAACATAAAAACGTTTCTGATTAAATTCGAATAACGATGATTACGGCGTTGGATGACAAAATGTTCCTGGTCTAATTTATTTTCCGTGATATTTTAATGGGCATTCGGTCGATGTGCAAAAACGTTTAAAAGTGTGTTTAAATTTTTCCGCGACACCCTGTATCGCGGAGTGCTCCGTCGCATTAAATGTTGCGAAGCGGGGGGCAAAATCGGGCGGAAAAGTAAAATCGCCGCGGCTTATCCCGGCGATGACCGGTTATCGATGTCCGGCCGTGCGAGAGCAAAAGTGTGTCAGGTGTGCTGACCCGAATTTGTCGCCCATCGCAACACAAGCGCCGCGGATCGCTAAACGGCGAACGTGCCGTCGGTACTCCATTTTTAAATTGGCCCCGACCTCCGTTAGCCCGCCGCTCGACCCCCGGAACGCAAACAATCCTGGGGCGGTAGCCCGAAATATTAATTTCCAAGGCACAACGCACTCTGCCATCGCTTCGATCCCAAGACTAGCCGCTTAAAGCTCAGTTTTCTCGCGATCGATGAGCCGCAGCAGCGAAAAATCCATGGATCGAGGAGCGTCGATCTCGTTTATCTCGCAAGGAAAGGAGCCTCGTCTTGTAACGAAAGCAAGGTTCCCACTCCAAAGAATCGTGTAATTAACACTGGAACCACCAGCAACTTTCTAGGCATATTTAGAACACCACATGTATCTTTAAAAAAAGGGGAGTGTAAATGGAAATTTCGGAAAAATCAAAATGATGATCCAAATACCGCATGAAAATCATGGAACATCTCAAAAAATGCATCGTTATAAAGCACTACGATTTTTTACAGAAAAGACTCACCAGCCATTTTGATTCGTTTGGTAGTTCCAGTGTTAATCGAGTATAATAAAGAATCAAAGCGACGTAATGATTAATAATTACGAATTAAAGTATAATTAAAGAGATATAACGTAAGGTAGTATCCTAGAGGAGCGATGCGAGGAATCTAGATGCTGGGTAACATAACTGATCAAACTCAAGGTTCCTCGCGGTGCTCTAACCACGCATTTTCCCACACACCGACACGCACGCACACTCCTTCGCGCGTTCGAGGGCCGAGGACACTCGAAATTCCTATGCGCTTTTTACACACCGGATTATTTCTATCCGACACTCGGCGCTTCCGATCTTTACACCGACGCTGCACAAATTCCCCGTAATCGGAGATACGATTTAATCCATATCGCGAAAGGCATCCAAACGGTGTCGAGTTACGATATTCATCGGCCTAGAATCCTACAAAAAGTGGAAAGGTGGCGGATCGATAATCGCGGATGAACGAGGTGGCGACACTCCTCGTTCAAGATACTCGGATTCCTCTGTAAGGACCAGGGACCTCGCGCGCATCGCGCTGAGAATTAACCAGAGTTGACGAGCGAGCCTCGAACTCGCGTCGCCCGCGCCGGAAGTCCGAGATTCTCCCGACTACGACACCCTGGCCCTCCCCGAATCCTCGAGTTCCGCGAACCGGCGCAGCGAAAACACTTCGAATTCCGATTGCGGGAAATACCGGAGCTGGCTTGGCAATTCGACTCGAGGGGGGGAAATCGGGCGGCGTCCTCCGTGCCAAGTCAGCTACGATGAGAAAATTAAATAACTCCTGGTTCTCCTTCGTTCCACTTTGGCGACTCACCTCCACAGCGAGGGCCCGCCTCTTACTTACGAGGGAACATTGGCAATCGGGACGCTTTAATTTTTCTGGATCTTTGCGACTCTGCGGAGGACGAGACGATTTTATAATCGTAGTAATTGTAATCTCGTTTTTCGTAAGCATCGAACGGTTTTAGGTTCGCGTCACTTTTAGGTTCTTCGAGGTGAAAACGTCTCATCGAGAAACTCGGGTTTTTATCTCGTAACACGTGTCTTAAAGACTATAATACACGCTAGACAATTATCCGGGTAAAAATTAAATGATTTTCGATGCCGTTGCTACTTATGCAGAGCATCCTTTTGCCCTTTGACATCCGCACCCTATCCCAGAAGACGAACTGCCGACAAATTTATGTGCCACTACTTTCTTTGGATAGTCTCGAAATACACACCAATCGGTACTTCTAGAAATGCTGCACGAAACTTCCATCGATCCCGTACACGTCATTGGATCCGACATCTGCAAGATCCAGAGTCGATCCTAAAGCCATTCCTCCAATCCCAGCTCTCTCCAGGATAAAATCTACCCTCTCAAATGCGATCCCTGTAATTCTATCGCGAGTAGTGTTCGTGAGGCACGTCACTGGCGAGCGAATTTCGGACGATAAATCCTCCCTGGCGATGCAGCCCAAGCGTGCAGCAACGGCCAGTTGGTGGTCGCGGGAAATCAGGGGTAGGTGCGCGTATGAGTATTACGCCCCTAAAGTTCCGGAAGACGAGGGAACTATTCAGCGAAGGACACGTCTGAGGACTGCTGAAGCCAAGCGGCCAAGATTCTGCTGGCCGATCTAATGTCCGGGCACTCCTTCTGGGATCTCGGCCTCGAGCGCGGCGCGCTACGGGGTAGTCCTAAAGCAGAGTCGATGGACTTACGTGTGCACGCGGTGCTACAAAGTTGGGAAACGAGTTTGAATAAAAGTAGACCTCTTGCTTTATGCGCCACGTTAAGTATTCAACCATCGTGTACCTACATTTTGTCCCTTTCCTCGAGAGTTCTTTTGCAAACTTGCTTTGCGCTCGAAAAATTCGAAAAGGTGTATTATTCGACTGGCTAAAAAGGTCGAATATTTCTTCATAGTTATTTCCTATCGCTACGACTTTTGTTAAAGTTCGTATCAAAATTTGAGTGAAATACGCCGAGATCGTTTATCAAGAACGAATTTATCATTTATAATAACGTAAATTCGTAAACCTTTTACACTTACGAGTAATCTCAATCGCGACATCGATAACATCCAAGTTATGTATATATTACTGCGGTATTTTAAAGCTTCGAAAGATGACCGTAAAATCGCGATGTACGAAATCCTCGAAAAATTAATGTATCTACGATCTTCCATTAATCCCACGCGTCTATCACTCTTTTCTCTTCCTTTCGCTTCCTCCAAGCTTATATAGAATATTTACATCGAGCAGAATACAAACATTTTCCAGCGAATCTCAGAGCGATCGTTTAAAATTACCGAGCAATGTATAAACTCTCCGTCTTCCTTAAATCCACGATCGTTCGAAGACCAAAGCGACTGAATCCTTAGCTCACAGTTAGACGCCCAGAAATCCGCATCCGGGTCTTTCCAAGGCAATTTTCGAAACACCCTGTACGTTAGCCGGCATTAGGAGGGAAGTTCCAGTGAGCGTGCAGGATCGTATTCTGTCCTATATACAACGGTACAGTCCTCGGCACCGTTTGACCGGCTGGACTCCAGCCAAGACCTCTATTACATTCCGCCTAATGTCCAATGTCGGGCTATATCACGCGAGCCAGGCCAAATTTACAGATGTTCGCTTGCACACATCCGCCGGTGTTTTATCGTTAAACACGGCAGCCCCGTAGAAGATCCGCTTACTCATAATCCTGATATCGGCCGCCTCGGTGGTAAACAACGGAATCGAGCCAACCCTTTGGATACTACTGACGACTATGGTCAGCAGGTGACTATAGTCACCAGCTTCGATTCTGAATGATTCACACCTTGGTCGAGCATGGTGTAGCTTCCTTAGCTCCATCGCGACTGGTTTTTTTTTTCCATTCATTTTTGACACCGATCGCCATGGTTATTTGGCACAGGATCTAATAGTTAAGGTGGGTTCCAAACTACCAGAGCTACCGTATATATATCACATGGAAAAACTAGAGGTGATAGATGGATTTCGAACTCTTGATCAGATCATTTATGTTAATAACGATTTGTTAACACTTTTCGCGATTCGATCGTGACCTCTTACTTGTTTCGACACAGGTTGCGTAAGCGTGTCCAAACTTTCCTTCGCGGTTGAAATCTCCGACGCGGTATAAACGATTCGAGAAGATCCGCGCACCGTCGAGGAAACGTAAAAGTTCGCATCGTGGATCGAGGGAAGAGCAGTCAAAGTGTTTCGTCGTTGCGCGAGCTTCGGTCATCGTCGTTGGACGATGCAAATCGAGGGTCTTCGATGTCAGCCCTACGCAAATTGCGAGGAATTAAGAGAGGGGCGATGCATCGTCGGAGAATGGGAATGGACAAGCCATCGCGAGGTATAAGAAAGTCGGGGTTCCGATCGAATATTCGTAACCGACGACGATTTGAATTGCAGACAACCTACTTTCATCGACGTACTTATCTTCGACCTGCGCTGCACGATCCCCCCGTTGCATAATCAAACGTATTCGAATTTACGTACAAAGTAAATTATACTATCGCTCGGTGTCTTTAAGGTCGTGCCGCTTGTTTTTCTGCGAGAACAATCCCGCGATCCACGATAAAGCCGGCGTCGCATTAAAGTGCCCGTCATTACCGCAAATTATTCGCCGTTCTATCCTCGACACGCGATACAAGGCCCGCCAGAGTTATCCTCGCGGCTTTGACATCGGAACGAAATGTTCGCCGACACGCCCGATATCGTCGATCGAGGACATTCCTACGCGATAAACCCAAAATCCTTTTGATCCACGCAGGACGCTTGTGCGGTTCAAACCAAACGCCTCGGTACACCTTGCGACATTAGGATCGCGATATTCTCAAGGAGGAATTTTAAGAATATAAAACATCGCGTAAGACGTTGCAAAAGGAAAGTTTATAAAGAATTTCTATATATAATATATTCGGGGTACAACTCGTTTTCCGCCATTGCCAACGATGGTCAATACTTTAAATCATAAATGTATAACCAGTCTTTTAAAATAAAGCCTCGAATTTCAGAATAAAAAGAAAAACAAAAAACTTTAAATCATTTTTTTCCTCGAACAAACTCAAATAAAAAACCAGCAAATACCAAAATCAGTGCCATAAATTCAATCTTAAGATCCTCGATCAATATAGTCGATCATTTGCAAAATGGCACTCGCCATAACGATACAGATAGACAGGACACTCCTTTTTCCTCAAGAAGCTCCCATTGGGCGCAAACCACCGGGGAACAATTCCCGTGGCCAATAGGCGCGGCTCCATTATCCCGTGAAATTTCATCGAAATCGGCGAGGATCAGTGCGGAGCTCGGCCCTGAGCCGGCGTCGCGACGGGACACGATGAGAATGCGAAAATCTTGATCCGACGATCCGCAGGGGCACAATACGACAGAGGAGTATTCTCGGTCGGTAATCAATTTGCGTTACTCGGCCCATTGTCGAGGCAGCACGCCCCCCGGCGCCCTCCTTCCCCCTGCCGGCCCTGGAGCCAGCCGCCCTTATCGGCCCGCCGCGGATCGTGATTGATCCGATTCGGAAATACACAGTCGGAAGTGGTGAAAAGAATTCGAGATTGAATGGCCGCGAAATGGCGCGGCCGTTTGGGAATTAATTTATTTAAGCGGCCCGTAAAGGGGCGGCGGCCATTCAAAAATGCACGGCCGGCCGATGAACGCAATTAACGTCGTCGGGCGTGTTTAACCGGATTTTATGCCGCGGGAAAATCCCGCGAATGATGCGCCCCGTTTTAAAGCATCGGCTCGAAATCGAGGGCGAGGGGGGGGGGGAGGGGGGGGCAAGAGTGGGGGAGAGTCCTTTACATTGGAAATTCAGGAGCGTGATTCGAGTCGGGGATCGCGCGGGGCCGGTCGAATCGTTCGAAAGGTTCGAGGATTTTTAAGCGACTCACCGACGATGCACTGCGATGAGGGCCTAAGCGATTTGTAGAGGGCCCGTATTATGGGATATAATGTAATTGGAGGGACGATAGTGGAGGGACCTCGCGGTAATGGGGCATTTGGAATTTTCCAACGAACTTTTCGCCGCTGCAGCCACAGCGCCGCTCGAGCGAGACGCGTTAAATAATCCCGGGGTAATTACTTTGGAGGGACGCGAGGGGAGGATTAATGCCGGCGAAATCTCCGCGAGTTTTGGGGCTATCGAATCGGATTGTCGCGAGGCAAAGGGGGAGGCGAAAAATGCGCGACCTTCGTGTTTATTCGCTCTCATTTGGGCTACTCCAATTTCCGACTGGCACGGTACAGTTAACCGCGATGGCAAAGCCCCGACGCGTGGCCCGTGATAATTCGAGGACATTCCGGCATCCCCGGGTCCGTGAAATTCCCCCCAAAAATTTCGCGCAATTTGCGAAATGTGGGTGAATTAAGTAACGTGGAAACCGTGATATTTGCCAGCCACCGCCCGGAACGAGTAATGATTTTTCCCGGTGTTTACGCGCCCATCGCTCGAGTGCAAGAGGCTCGAATTTATACCGCGCGTGGGCGTACATCGATCGTTGTTTACGCAGCAGATTCAACTTTGCATAAGAAACGAGGCTTAGGGAACCGACGTAAATTCTGCATGGCCGGCTTAAAGTATTACGAAGTGCGTCGTAACCGTTCGGCATTTTACATGTCCTTACAGCCACCTTCTCCCTACCTTGCTCAACCTCTGCGCGTCGATCGATGATTCATTTTCGCGCGCTTGTCGTCTTATCGCGAGGCTTGGAATATATTAGCGTAATTGTGTAAGCCCACGCACAAATACGTACGTGCGTATGATGAGAGAGAGGCGGGTTAGGTGAGATGTGCGTAGAGAGCGAATTAGGACTCCGTGTAACGACTGAATAATGGCGATGCGCAGTTATTAACTATACATATTTGAATAAAACACATAAAAATCTGAATTACATCGTAACGATTCAAGGATTTGTGATTTAGAATGATATTCTAACCACGTATTATCCAAGACGTATATCGTATGTCTATCTGATTTTCTGGTTACACGTATCGACATCGAGGAACGAAGTCACGGCTTGGAATCGAATAATTTGACTTCGAATCGGTAAATATTTTGATTAAACGGAAAAGTTCGGAGCTCAGAGTCGTCGTTGCCTAGCGATATTAAACGGGAAAGGGAGAAATAAAAGGGAAGGTAACCGCCATTCGATATTCATCGTAAAGTTCGTTATAGAAAACGATGACACTTTTCGATGTATCTAGCACAAATCCAACTCGGAGCAAACTTCTAACTTAGTTACGTAATTTGTTGTCAAACTCCTGATATGGCTGCGTAATTCGTCAAAGTACCTCGCGTAAATCGAAAGCGGATGTATCGTCAAAACGCTTTCACGCGATACAGCGAGGGGAGAATACGTAAGAGTAGAACGCGTCCAGGTGAAAGAGTCTATTTTATGAAAAAATATATCGTTTAAGATAAACCTTCCTAGCGTCTCGCTATTTTTCCGTACACATCTAAAAATGGATCATAAAATATCGATATTGGTATTCGTCGGAATTAATACATTTTTAAAGACGAGAGAAAATCATATTCGAAAAATCTCATCTTTCTCTAGAAAATTGTAAATAATAAATCGAAGAGCTCTTACTCGCTATAATTACTTAATAAGACGAGCACCGTTATTTCACGTTGTATCCTACTCGTTTAGGTTCCACCAATCTGATCCTATTACCAGAATCTGTAGCACCGCCAACTCCCATGGGAACCAAATAGACTTTTTCTCCACTTCGTTGAGCAACTTTCAAAAACAAGTTTATCCTGCGCTCACCTTATTGCCCTATTACTATCCAATTATCCTACGGCTATTAATATGAAAGTATTCCAAAAACGCAGCTATGTTTTCGTCACAACTCCTCACTACCTTATCCTAGCAATGATGTATTAGGTGTACAACTTTGCATCCGCCGGTATTTTTCCAAAATTCGAGGCTTCATTGTAAAATAACGGGTTATACATTTGCGATTCTAAGTAAGTAAGTAAATAAGTGAAATTAAAACTAAGGATGAAGTTACTTCCCGAAACTGCGATCCGGGATCATTCCAATCTCCTCGAAGGCGGCAGAACTCGGCGGCATGAATTCATTCGTCCCGGAATTGGACGTCCGGGACTTGTTCGAAATTGGTAGCCGTGAAGGATACGATTTTACGCGGCTGTAAGGCGCAGCATCCGCGAAACCTCTGCTCCTCGCGAAACTTCCAACGGCTTCCGCGCACTTCGAAGCTCGATGTACTTGGAATCCGCGATAAGTATCTTCCGTGTTCCATTACTATTCATAGGCTTTTAACGTCCTTCCCTCAGGACAGACATACCGACCTACTCCTTGATTCTCCCCGAGAGATTTTTCTTTCGGCAAATATGTGGAGAAACGGGAAGGAAAGGGAGAGGAAGGGAGGAAGAGAGAATGGAAGAGTCGAGAAACGGTCGATTTGTGTAAGTACGCGTGAAACTCGAAACGATCGAGGCAACTCTGGAAACGATTAATTAGCGTGGTTAATACTTAATATAGAGAAGAACCAAAGAGAGTGCAGAGGTTCGCGAGCATCGTCGATCTTGCGCGGAGGAACGTCCAAGGCGTTTTCAGTGGACACACGGTTTGCGATATTCATTAACACTATTCCTACCAGCAATTTTCCAGACGTACTTAGATATCCTAAATATATCCTTAAAGAAAAAGAGGACGAAGAAAAAATGTCGATAGATTAATTCGTCGATCCGTACGCTGCAAGAAGATCACGAAAAATCTCAGAAGCGACCGCGTCTCAAAGTCCCACGATTTTTCAAAGAAATCACTGATCGGCCGTTTGACCGCTCGTGGTAGGAATAGTGTTAAGAAAGAGATTGTGTCCATTCCTATCTAACGCCCCTGATGTCTCACAGCAATTCTACAACATGATTCTCGCGTCGTTCCGCAAGAACTTCGAGATCGAAAGATCCGTCTAGCGAATAGCAAAATCAGACGGAGAAATGCTACACTCGCTTTATATATTTCTCATCCACGTTTAAAGCAAAGTTTGGCATTAAACGCCAGGAGGCTTTGCGATCCTTTTAACATTTCTCAAAGAGCACGGTTCGAGGAGGAAGGTAGGCGAACCCGAAGAGCCGTAGGTGAAAAAGATAGCGAGCAGTGGGACGGAGGGAGAAAATGCAAGAAACACCCGCGGCATCGTGCCTCATTTAATTAGAAAGCACGAAAACCGCATCTTGACCTCCCGCAACGTTTGAGAATACGCGCTATAAATAAGAAGCAACGAGCCGTGAATGAAAAAGCGAACCGAGACGCTTTTTCTTCCCTAACGCCCCCTGGATTACGAGAACGACCCGCTTAATAACCAGCCGCTCCTTCCTGAAAATGTATCGCGCAATGTTTAATACATGGCAAAGTTTAAGGCAAAACTAGGCGAAAACCTTTGTGCCAACCGTCGGGTACTGCGTTATCTTATGTTTTATAAACAAAGTCACATTATTGCCCCTAGACGTACTAAATTTGACTCATCGACCTTCACGATAAGAGGAGTCATAAACCTCTTAGGCCGAAACGCATGTTATCCTTCATATCGAGCTACTGTATCCGTCGTTATGAACAAACAGTTTATCGTGTAAAAAGGAATGACCGTGCAAATACTAAATAAATATCGGATTGACGCAAGAACGATCGCAGCTTTAACCATTATCACGGACACCAGAATTCACAGTTCCTTCCGTACCATCCATTATTTTCGATAACAAAAGTCGGAATGATTTTCCCACCGACCATTAGGTTCGGTAAGAAAAATCACAATACTTTTGCACCCATCATTAACTTTAATAACGAACCGCTATTATCTTTGCTCGGAGCATTATCTTTGGCAACAAAAACAGCGATTATTTTTCCTCCGAGCGTTCTCCTTCTTAACAAAAAGCGCAATTAGTACCGCAGCGAGCGAGGTACGACGGTGGATCATCGATCGGTACACGCGATACAGCCAGGCCGATGGTAATCAAGAGTACCAATTTCAATGACCGTTACACGATGCTCGTTGCGGGCAACGATTGCGGCGGTTCCTTAACGAGCGTGGAAAAACGTAACCCGGTCTTCTCTCGCTACGGAATTTCACATGACCGAGGAAACGAAGGTCTTTCGCTTTGTCCGTTTGCTTTGCTTCGGCAAAAGCCAATTTCGGAAGCTCGCCAATGGCGGGATGCATCGGTCCAGAATGTCGATCGGATCTACCCTCCCCTTTGAACGTTACGAATAACAATATCGTTTAAACCATAATAAAACACGCGCTCGTGAAATAACCTCGCGTAGTAAAAGAAGCGAAAGAAAATCGACCATATAAAATAGTTAAAAATCCATGAAAAATCGAGATCCATCGAAAATGGATCGGCCATCGAAAATATCGGTCGTTAAGAAATATTTTACAAATATCGAGTGGCAGGAAAATTAGAGATAAACTTTTTCCCAACGATCCTCTCGACTGACATCAAAATCAGCCACAATGTTCATCCCCCATATCATTAACCAGCGACTCAATCCTTTTCATCGCCCTTGGCCGTCTCATCTATTTATTCGCGCATCTCAATCGTCGTCGGTTCCTCTGTTCTTCCATAGCGATTCGACGATCCCAAGGAAACCCCTGTACATTGCCAGAGCTCGAGTTCGAGCACGCAAATTTTCCTTTCCATAGCCCATTTACCCGTTCGCAACGCCGAAGGATGCGGAGTACGCGATACGGCAGACGTCGGTTTCAATAATGGCACAAAGAAACCGCCGGATTGTTCGGCTGGAAGTCGCTAAACGAGATATTACGGGCCCGATCGATCATTCTCGGCGTACGCAGCTAGGAGCGTCTATTCGGTGAGTCGCATTGAATCGCGAAGCTCATGAGGTATTCACGGTTCTACGCTGCCGACGATCGAATGCCGTTAAATTTCGTAGAATACGTTTCGCCGGATCTCGAAGTTACGCTCTAGCATAAACCAACGCCGAGGCTGGATCGAGGGTTACGTAAACGTCCTCCGAGGCCATTCGTCAACCGGAAAACCGGGGAAGGAGCAACTGAATACGCGGATTTGAAGAGGGAAAGAAGTACTTTTTCCTTCATCGATTGATTTGTCTCGACAACGTGTCGTTCTCCATCGAGGACGATCGATGCCGCGCGTAAAGGAACGGTCAGGATTTCGAGCTCGAAGCGCTTTGGAAAGATTCTCCAGATTTGGGAAGATGTACTTTGCAGAGTTTTATTGTGATACGTGATCCATTAAATACATGTGTTCTTTTTCACTCGTATTTGCAGCGTATACGTCGAGATAGCGAGCTTCGGTTCTAGCGTTAAAATTAATCCGTAAAGCGCGCATGAAAATTCGGAGGGGCATTAAGGATATTAAAAAGTGTAGACAAACGTAGTTTTAGGTAGGTCAAACAGTCTGCATGGAGCGTTACATAAGCGTCTTTGATTCCATTCGTCATTGGCCTGAAAGGGGGAAGTAAATATGCGGATTCGGAACACATAGGAATGCTTTCCAGGTATCGATTAATTTATCTCCTAACGCGTTTTAACGAAATTAAAAATTCATCGATGAGATGGCCCAAAAGTGGATTAAAAAAAAAAGAACAAAGTCAAAACCAGAGGAGTTTGAAGCGGGTCAAATCGTTCGGATCGAACGTTAGAAAAACAACTTCGAATTTCATTCGTCATTCGCCGGATCGACTTGAAATTGAAATAAATACGTGGATTCAAAGTCAATAGGATTACGCGAAGCGTCTTGATTAATTGGTTTCCTAATACGTTAAAGTAGCATTTAAAGTCGAGCCCCGAGACGGACCGATATCCATCGAAAAAGAAGGAGTCGAAGCTAAATCTGTATTCTGCCAGACAAACTAAATCGAAGGTTATACGTAAATCTTCAGACTCCGTTCATTATTCGGATCTCATAAAAACCGGGAGAATAGGAAAAATACACGGATTTATCTTCATCCATTACTTACCATCGAGCATAAATATACAATATTAAAGAATTTCGGTGCAAATTCCAAATTTCAGAGTATAAAATATTAAACTTAGATATCCTACAACTCAGATAAACATCTAAGACAACTTAGATAGCGGAAGAAATCGAGCGAACATAATAAAATCGTTTTTCGGAGGCCAAACGAGGAAAAGAATCGATGGAAAGACGGACCCCGTCCATAAGAAACCGCGCATTCACCAGTACGATTTACCCAGTGATCTTTTTCAGGTTCGAAAATAATCGAGGAAAGCGAGTGGGCTGTCCTGCAAAAAAAAGTCGCAAAATAAATCGCCCGGCCGTGTGTAGCGTGTCCGTGAAAGGGTTAAATAGCCCAGGGCGTATTGATTATTTGCCCCGATGCTCGCGCCCGACGTCGTACGTACGGTCTTCGGAGAGTGGTGCTCGCACGCCACCCTTATCGTCCTTTTACTGATATCGACAATTGCACGCCGTCACAACGGCTTTCCCCGCAATGAAATGCAACGAGGAAAACTGCGGCCACTTTGTATCCGCGTTGACCCCTTGGGCCCTGCCTCCCTGTAATTTTAACCTTCCAGATCGCGGATTACAGATTACATGCCGGATTTGCCGCGAATATCAGCTCAGCCAGTTGGCCGCCTTGCAGATTGAACGGCGAGGAGAGGCGGGACGAATCCGTGCTCTCGGGATTTCTTTTATTTTCAGCGTCGACTATCGACACTCGATTTTGCAAGGATTTCCTGAATCACGATTCTTAAGTTTGTAAGGATGTTTTACGATAACAAAACGCGCTTCGTTCTACAAATGCGATTCTTTCTAGGTGGTTCTGTCTAAAATACTGTCGCATTATGTTCACCGCGGAGATTACAGTGATTACGTATTATATCGACGCTCAACCTGCCGAAGGGGTCAAACGAACGTTTCTTTGATGAATTGGCTAATTTTGGGACGAGGTATTTTCCGCGATTTTCCGTGATTTTGACGCAGCATCCGAATCAAGGTATTAAGTTATCGATACAAACGGATCGGTGTCCCTGACCGTTGAAATAAATAGCCCGTATCGATCATTCGCCATGGCCACCTTCGGGATCCGGCTGGAAAATCCAGAAAGATTTCACCAGAATCCAGATTTGGCCATCCGTCGTGCGTTATCGTCGCTCGTTAGTAACCGGGAAAATCTTCGTGGCCGAAACTTCGGCCAAGTTCCTACGCTTCCGTATGCTGACCCGGTAGCCGGAAGACATCGCGCGTTCTGTACTTCGCGAAAAAGGATTTTCGTGTCGCGGATATGAATTATTTATCGCCGTGCCACTAAGTCCCGACGAAATGAATCGGCGAACCCAACTATTTTCGAAGCCGCTCAAAACTTTCGCGTCGTGCCAAATGCATTTCGACGACCCTCCCGTCTTGTCCGATCGCCGCTGCTATATCGGATTTTTTTTTTAAACGACGACTCATCCGGAGTCGTCCAATATTCGTTTAAATATTTGTCCGCCTTCGCTTCAAATATCAAAGACGTCTGTTTCCCTTCAGCGCTCATTTATATTTCGCGCAAAAGTACGCGGCGCGATCGCGATTTTAAAAAAACAGCGGAGAGCACGATCGAGTCGCGAGGAGCCTCGAGCTGTCGGCTTTAAAAAGAAAATAAGCCGGTATCGTGGCGGAGCGTTGAGTGAATTTCGTCGACAAACGATTATTCCATCATGCAAGGCGCATGAATTATGCCGTCATTTGGCAGCGGATGATTAAACGGCCGATAACGTGGATCGAAGGGACGAAGAACCGAGGGAGGGCCTGGCCTCGGCATATACATCGGTCAACCCGGCAAATACTTTCTCGTGCATATTTAAAGCCATTTCTAGTTACACGCAGCGGGCTTTGACACGGATGCTTTATAAATCACGATACGCCTCGATACTCGCTACCTCCGGATCCGAACTTGCAGAATAACAAGCATGTCGCGATCCGTATTCCTTTGAGCGCGCCCGACGTCTCTTGCCGCGAAAAGTGAGAGAGACAGAGAGAGAGAGAGAGAGAGAGAGAGAGAGAGGGGGGGCGAAGTTATCAAAAAGTTTTCAGCCCTTTCTTTCTCGACGCCATCGAACCGTGCTTTATGGGACAAACGATCTTCGCCCGGGACGGATCTTCGAGCCCTCGACTTTCCGCCTCGAGCCTCCCCCTCCCGCTCTGCCCCTCCTAGCGCCACCTCGATGATCAACCGGAAGGAGATGGGGGACAAAGAAACTGCGATAATAACTTCCCGCTCTAATTAACGAGCGATCAAATAAAAATTATCGGAAGATCGGTCGACATCGAGGCGGAGAGGGTAGGAGGCCGGAGGGGAGGGGGCGAGAGGATCGGCCGGCCGATAGGAATTCCTCGCCTCTTTATCCGCCCTCTTTCTCCCGACTTTGCCCTCGCCCCTTCCGCCCGCCGGCTCTCTCTTGGAATGCAAATTCATTGAAATGAATTCCGACGCGGTGTAAGACCGTCGTGATGCCCCGAGTGGAGGGCGGACCGGAAAAGGGAGATGCCCGTCTTCCCTCGGCTCCGCATTCTGCCTTCTTTGTCTCTACTTACCCGCGGCGAAGGAATTTTTCGAGTTAATTTTCTCGCCGCGCTGAGTGATATTCCCCGAGTGGGTATTTACATTTTCGTCGGCCCGTTGCCTTCCTCCCTCCGGCCAGCCCTCCCTCTTTTTTCCTCCCGAACCGTTCAGCTTCTTCCTCCGCCCTGGGAATAGGAGAGCTCCCTCCTCGGCTTCTTGCTCCTTTCGAATGTATTAATCGACGATAATGCCGGCAGTTAACGCTGGAACTTTACGGGTATATTTGGGAGAGCGAGATGGAAAGAGGGAGGAGGAAGGAGGGAGGGAGGGCTATGAGGAAAGGTCGATGAATCGATACGATAGTTCATTGGCTCTCTCTCTCTTTCTTTGGATTCCTACTCCTTTCAAAGGTATTAATCGACGACGATACCGAAATTTATCGCTGCCACTTTGGTGACGTATTCGGAGGATGACGTATGTCTTCGAAAGCGATCCAAAAATTCGGGGGTATCCGTTTCGTCCGCGTTATGCGAAACCGACGATCGCAATAGCCATGCATCCGGTGCGAACGTAAATCCTAGCAAAGCGGATGCCACGTACGCTCTATACGTAACGCGACCTTCCATTAACGGTGATCTATAGGAGGAGGGCGAGGGGGAGGTGGGAGGGGAGGATATTTCAATTTGTTTCGTTTCGAAATTACAGCGCCGCGAGGAGCATTGTCTCTGTCACCCCGACCGATCGGTCTCCTTAACGAGCTCGCGCGGCAAACGCTCGCAGTTTCGATGATGAAGCGCCCTAACGATTTCCAATGGTTCAAAAGAACCGGAGAGACTTCTTTAATCCCCCGACCAGGAGTAACTCCCTTGATTTTTCCTTCAGACTCGTGGATAAGCACGACGGTTCCGCCTCGCTCGCGGACCGTGACGAGGCGATCATCGTGCTAGAGCGGTGTTTTATGAAGCGCGAGGAATTTAATTGTGAACGGGAAGCCGGATATTCCGCGACTTGCCCCGAGTAAAATACGTAATTCGTACAGGGAGGATTCGGTGGATCGAAGGTCGGTTAGAATTTTTATAGACCTTATCGAGAGGCTTTGGAGGATGGGGGACGAGCGACCAGGGGATCGAGGTTGTTTAGACGGCGATTAGAGAAGCGGAAGGGTGATGTTGAGGTACTCCACGGTCGGAGGGTGAACGCCCTTCTCATCGAATTATTATGCGACATCCTGGATTGTGTTCTATACGCGGGAATTAACTAGAGTGGAACCTACTACAAGCCAGCCCCGCTACACGTCTTATCGCTCATTGGCTCGACGCTCTCGGTATCGTATATTCAACTGGACGATCGTACGGGGAAAGTGAGAAAACACAGTGGATACTTCGTGGCGCTCGCCATCAAGATGCTTGTGAAATCATATATATATCATAATATTACGTCTATGTTCCCTTATCCACGACAAACACGATTTATACTTAGAAAATCATCGAATCTCCTAAATCGATGAAGGTACGACAAAGTCTTATAGGAGACAATTCCTCGAGCAGGTTTTATCCACGCAGTTTCATACACTACAACCTGCTTCTTGGCAATGTCGTCGAATACTTTTTCCGCCACGATGTCGTCGCCATCGGGATGTTTACGGGCCGATATTCATGGCGCGGGATTACACGGATGTTCCCGTATCCGCGACGGAGCTCGGAGAAAAGGACGAAGAGGCCTGATCCCGGACGACCGCGGGCTTTGGCCCTTATGCAAATCATATTTTACGGGGTATAGGCACGAGCCATCTGCCCGATGGAGTTCGGCCTCGGAGCCGGCGTGGGGCTGGAAATCCTTTATTTAATAGCGGTATCTCTCGTTCCCGCGCTTCCAGCGGGAATGCTCCTCGTCAAATCGCATCAGAGCGGCGTTAAAACAATTTATATCCTCCCCTACGGTAGGAGGCTTTTCTCGTGGGTGCTGTTGGAGCGATACGGAGCTGGTCCTTAATTCATGGATTACATTTCTCCCACCCTCCCCGCGCTATCTTGGCCATCTCGCTCCCTCCAGTCCGACCCTAACTCCCAGCTTTGGGACTCGAGAGGACTTGTATTTTAATTTCATTTGCTCGCCAAAATGAAAGATTATTTAAATTCGCGCTTGTCGCGCAGCCCGGCATCTGCCCTGGCCTCTGGCCTGGCCGGGATTTGGAGATCATCCTTGTGGCAAGTGTAGCGAAAGTGGTGAGCGTGACAAAAGTGATTTCCTGCTCCATCCCCGAAGATACTTTTTTCGATCCAAGAATGCTTTCTCTATACTTTCTTGCACTCTCTTTAGAATTTTATGGAACTCTTAAGAATGGGCGTTTTTTTTTTATCTATGAAAGGAACGACAAAAATTAAAGTAACGAGTGGTCGATGGTAATAATCTGAACTATCGTAATCTAGCTCGACTACGATGATGAAAAACGATTTTTCAAGCTCGTATTATTATTGGTTCTCGGTATCGTTCGTAAGAGTTATACCACGAAAACAAATACCAATCTCCAGTCTCGACGCTCGAAGAATAATTTCGGCCTCGAAAGAGATGGGGGCAAATTACTCCCCAATTAAGATCGAGATAAGGCAGGGATGAGCGTCTACGGCCAATTTGCAAGAGGTTCCGGAAAAAGTGCCTCCTCCTCCCCCCTCCCTGCTAACAGAAAACTGTTATAAGGGCCTAACCGCCGTCTGGGCGATAGCGTTAAACGTCTCAATTCCAGGCTAGAGATCTTTTTTCAAAGATCCAGTCCCCAACCCCTGCGATTTATTCATCGAGGACGAAGCCGGGACAAGGAATTCAATGCTTCATTAATAACTTTAATGGCGCCTCGAAAGCGGACATTCCTTTCCGCCACGCGGAACTTCTTCCCCGCTCTCCGTGGCTTTATGAAAAAATTACAAGGCCAGGATAATGTAATCCGGACGATAAGGAGATTGTGGACGGCGCTTTGCATAATTTTTTATTAAACATTCATCGTCCCGTTAATACCTTTAATGCACCGACCATTCATCCCCCTCCTCCCCCCCTCCCCTCCTTTCCCTCTCGGTGTTCGAACGGCTCTTTGAGAGCGGGGCACCGTTTTGAAAATGAAGTTGGCGGAACTCAAACAAACTGCGATCTCTCTCTCTCTGTCTCTCGCTCTCTCTTTCTCCCATTAAAAGAATCCTCCCGCTCCCTTCCTGCTCGGAGACTATAAAATCGAACGTCGTTCTAAAGGTATTAACCCACTCGCTTTGGGGAACGAGGAATCCCAACTTTTCCCATCCAACCTTCGTTTCGAATAATGAGATGGCTCGATTAGACGTGCGTGCATAGAGGGGTATTTCTTCCCACGTGGATTTCCTCCTCCTCCTCTTCTTCTTCTTCTTCGATTTATTTTCGACACCGACTGCTAAGGCCACTTGGCTCAGGACCCGCTGCTTTTATACTCGATTCACGGGAAGAACTATCGTCAACGATGGGACTCGAACTCAGATCGCTCGCGTAAAAGTCTGAACTGCTATCCACTGCACCACCAAAGCTGTACCTGGATTCCCAGAGTTCTCATTACGAGAACGCGATGAATATCGATAACAATCGTACGCAGAAAGTTCTCAGATTTCAGGATCAACCGATCCTCGCGAGTTTACTCTGTCTTTATAAAAATATGCTACCAGCGACTTTCACAAAGTCTCACGGCAAATAAGCAGCGCCACGTTTGACTTATAAAAAAAGAAGATGTATTTTTAAAAAGATCACGCTGCAAGTAATAGTAAGAGCAAGTAATAGCAAGAGCTATTCGTTGCGATCACCAGCCTCCTGACCGGGAAAAGGGTTGGGCGAGCACAACTGCGGGCCGTAAGAGATTCTGTGAAATTAATGGCAGGACCGACGCGTCGTAAGTACCTACATACGGGCCAGACATGAACTATTCAGGAGGCACGATAGACGTGCATCTAGTAAGAGTGGATATGGGTAACGCTTAAGGGGCGGCTATATATTTCGCCGGAAGAGTATCGAGGCCAACGTCAGACTTTCCAAAGCGGACTAGGCGGCAGGTGTGGTATCGGTTTATCGAAAATTTCTCAAAGAGTCCACGCCCGTAAGGAATGTTTCAGACGGGGGAAAACATTGTCACTGGGCGACTGTCTCTCGCTTTTGAGTTTATTTTAAGCCTCCCGCCTCGAAGAAAGTATACGCGCGCCCTCGAAAACTGGGGGCCACGTACGAAGGGCGTAATCAATTTTCCGCCACGATAAGCTTAGCATCGAAGTGAACTCTTTATAATACATTCCAATTTCCAGACGATATTACGTATTTTTGATCGACTTTGAATCGGTTATCGTTTTCTTTCGGACAGACGGATGGTCGTTGATCGTTCACGGCTGGCGAAAATTTATGACGATCGTGCTAGCAGATACTTTCGAAGTATTTTATAATTGCTCATTATTTTGGATGAATTTGATGGTAAAATTACTCGAGACTCTCGTTCGTCATTGCTACTGAGGGAATAAGTTTATGCGATACCTTACGGATCGATGCGTTAATACTCTAAGAGGTAGGAGCTAAAATAATGCCACGGGACTTTTCAAGACTCTTCGTTAATTAACCGCGAGGAAAAGAAGAGTATCGTCAAATACGGATTACACGGTAGACGCATTTATTTCGCGAAAATCGACCGGCGGGTTTATCAGCCATTAGGAGTCCGGCCGTATATCATAGCACAATACTTAAAGAAACTGAAATACTTTGCTCGCAGAGGCCAAAGGCACAATAGAAGGACCGAGACAATGACGTTGCCAAACGAAACAAAGCAGCGGTACACAATAGCAAAGGCCCGTTTTATCACCCTGTATGTCTGGAGAAACTCATTTTTAGATGTCGGCTGTCGTAAATTTCTGAGCCACCTTGCTCCTCCTTAAACGATACTGTTCCTACCGTGGATACATTACGCCGAAGGTCAAATCCTCACCGTCCATTGGACTTCGTTTCTCTGCCATCAGCGCCCGAGGATAAATCTCGCCAGATATGCAGACAAATGAGGGAGCAAACCGAGGAATCATTCGTTCTACTCTTGCCAACTTTGCGAAAACGTATCCATATTTCAGGATACCGAATTATGCGAGTTAAGTGCTGGCGATGTGCCGCTCAATCATTGCGTACATTGTTAAAACGCGTTGCATAGAATAAGTGTAGATTAAGTATAAGTGTGCGCTTCTTGTAGATGATGCCTGCGGAAGAACGAGAGGAGTTCCAGGAAGAACACTGTCACCAGAGTAGTGTTTTAGGCAGAGCCGCGTAGAAACAATCGCATTTGTAGAATGAAGTACGTTTTGTTGTCGTAAACCATCCTTACAGATGTAAGAACCGTGATTCGGGACATCCTTACGGTATTAATATCCTCCTGTACTTCATGGGCCGCGCGTAAGCCGACGGAGGGAGGATTTTATTAAGGAAAATATCGTAGCGTCGGTATAGCAAAAAAAATTCTTATCGTTCCTGACCCCGGCAACGACCTTCATTACATACGATAAATTCCAGCGGGAAAATTTTTCTTTTACGAGAGCGCCACGATGGGAAACAAGTTGCGATGCCGTATATACATTGACCGACCCAATGAACGTAATCGGCTTAACAATCTACAGCGACGTACAAGGGCCGTCCATTTAAGAACACCGTGGGTCTAACCTGCCTAACTCCTTTTTTTCCATCCTCGGCAGCTCGGCAAGTCCAGCGTCTACCAAGACGTTTCAGAATTAGGTGGACAAACTTTAATTGGAAGATCCGCCATGAGGGCGAAAGAACGCGATGCGAATAAGGAGATATTAATCGAAGATATTAATAAGTGGGAGAATAAGTAGAAGAATCTGGTTTGTCGAAATATTAATAATACAGTAATTGAATATAGCGATCGAAATAAGTGGAAAAATCCGTGCCGCAAAAGGCTCGCCGACTCTGATACGTTCGCTGCTTCTCGCTCAATGGCCATTCCCGTATTCCGGAAGGTATTCCAAAAATATATATCCGCCCTCTAAGAGCATATTCTACTCACCGTAAGAATGAGAAAAAATCATACGAGTGGATATAAGGATCGAGTGCCGTGGAAACAGTGGCTGCGATAACCAGGCTACGGCCACTCTTTTTCCCTAGCCGGCCATTTGTATCTACTGCTAGGTGTTCTTGAAACAGATAGCCAAACTCCGAGAGCATATTCCACTGGTTGCAGGGATGAAGAGAAGTGATATGAGCGTGGACCAAAAACTACTTCCTTTCGGAGATATGAACGCTTCCTGTTTACTCCTGCCGCTCGGAAGTTTTTCTTCGACAATTGCATAGATCAGCAGTGTCGGAGAAGACCGTCCTCAACAGAGACTACTCTATGCGCTAATTTATTATTTCCTTCCCTTCAATGCTCTTTGTCGCTTTTCCTTTTATCGGTAATTCTTATTACCCGGAATGAAAAAAAATTGGACGTGGATCATCCTGCATTTTTAAGCAGTCGCCTATCATCTCTATTGATAACCATTGTTACACAAATAAAGCACGGGCGATGTGAAGAGACATAATATAGCGAGGTAAGAATGATGTCAGAAAAAGCGTACGAAGGGAGTTCGTTAGAAGGGAAAAATATTTTGCACTAGACCTCCCTCCTCTCTATGAAATTGTATATCATTAAGTATCTCGCCGTTCATTACTGCACAAAGGATGCACGGGGCTAAAGGGGAGGGAAAAAAAACCCATAGAACGTACGTTGAAATCATGTCGAGGGAAGAGAGGGTGCAAAATTAGCCACGAAACGAAAAAGGCTTCGTACCACTTACGTGTACGGTAGGAGCGAAGGAACGTAATCGGCTTAAGAATCTTCGAGGATGGTATTGTACAAGTAGTAGTACAGTATAGTACAGTACAGTATAGTATCTTACGAGGGCGGAGGCGTAGGCCACACTGCGCAAAGGAAGAAGCTTTGCCTCTAGCTGGACAAAATTATTGTTAAATAATCTATAACTTCGAGAAGGCCACTTGGCTCTCATCTTACTATGCGCCACACGAAATCTCGAAAATAAAGTTTTAGGATATATCGAAATTTCGACGCACTCCCTCACTCACCAACGCGTACAAACAATAATCTAAGCATCCAGCATAATTCTTTAAAATTGTATAACACGTTTTCTCGATCAAGCGCTTTGTGGGACGATCGAAGAATATTATCCTCGTCCAGCTGGAAGGAGAATCTTTACAACCGCGCGGTGGCGCGACTCCGCAGCGACTCCACGGCCCTCAAAATCCGCCCACGGCCGAAATCCTAGTTAAGAGCCGGCGCGGCAGTAATAAAACTGCATCTTCGAAAGATATGTGCCGGATATCCAGCGCGGCCGAGAGCCGAGCGTGTCCTACATACCGCTCCTTCGTACCTTCTGACCCATAAACCCTTTAATGGCCGCCGGTTAGCCTCGTAACGCGTATCTACGGTACGCGCGGCCGTGATATCGCGATCACGATGCACTTTTTTTCCGCGTCTAGACGCGGCACAGATCGTCGGAGCGGTGCGCACCGCTTGCAGGGGAGAACGCAAGAAGAATGAAACGGCCCGGAGCTCCGTTCCGTCTTGCCGATACGGTTATTATTGGAAATGGATGTTTTCGTCCCCGCGATAATATCCGTGTACCTTAGGCGTGTCTATTTTGACTACGCTCTTTTTAATGAGAAAGCCAGTGTTCTCGTGCACCGCGATACGTTCGACCATCGCGTAGGTATTTACGCTTCTGCGGATAATGTGGATATAGTTTGGTATGACGTATAACATTGTAGATAGATTATTCTTCGTATATTTGAAAATTATGATTTATGAGCAAAAACAACTTGAATTTTAGACGATCGTTACTCGATAATTTTCTTATAGCGTATAAGGAATAATAAATTGTATAACGAGGAGGAGAAAATTCTTTACCGGATGGTGATCCGCAGCAGGTGGCTGCGCAAGCTAAAACTAAGTAAAATAGCTCTCTTATAATGAATAAAAAACTGCTCGATATACGAGAAACAATTGTCCCTCGGGCACTCGCGATGTAACCCAACGATAAGCTCAATTTCGTGCGATTGGCGGTCACTGATCTTTTTAATGAAAATGATTTCAAAAGCGCAAGACGTCAAAGAGAAAATTTTCCAACGAGCCTTTTTCCGCGAATCAACAATGAGCCAGACTCGGTGGCGCGTTGGCGTCCAAAAACGACCAAAAGGGTTAATTTCGGTGAGTTCGGGCCCTGAGAGATTGCGGGAGTGCACGTCGCGATACACCGAGGCGTAATTATTCCAAATGGTCCCGGCTAATTCGTCCCCTTTCGCGGAAGTAAGGAAGAGGTATCTCGAAGATGAAAGTGTCTGTCGAGGGGATAACGGCCGTGCGTGGTCCCGTTGAGATTAAAGTCGCGGTACGAACGCGTGGAAAAATAATCCGGCCAGGAATACGCGCGGATGGCTCTCCAGAGTTCTAAATCGCGCTTCAGATTTTATAAATATAAATTTCTCGTATCTATGTGTATATGTATATATAATAAATACAAATCTTTATGTAAATAAATATAAGTGGGTAATAATTCCTTATTCCTTTCCGAATCGCACCGAAGGTTCGATACGTATATACGCATTTTCTCGCCAATGCGTATACTTTGCAAGGTAAACTTCGGAACCATGCTTAAAACGAGATAAATACAAATTTGTCCGTAAATGCACGTACGTCGCAACGAATTACCGCGTTCATAACGATATTTTCGCCCGCGCAAAACTGGGACAACTTGGAACTCGCGCAATCTGCGAACAAAATTGGGCGTGAAAACTACAAGGAACGCCACTAAAAAAGCTAATTGCGAAGACGTCAACGTTAATCCGTTCGTCCTTTTCTTTTTTTTTATAATTACCGCAATGTCATGGTGGTGGAGCGGATACTAAGCCCCCTGGGGAGGCCAACGAATTCGTATTAAACCCTCGCATCTCCCACACTTCACCACACGATATTCGCATCGTGGTGTCGGTAAAAACAGATAATGGGAAAGAAAAATTAAACGCATACCCCAACGTTTCACTCGTATCCATCCGACATCGCAGTAAAAAAAAAGAAAAAAGAAAAAAGAGAAAGAGGAACAGGCGGCACAAAGAAACCAACGTGCCTCGATAACCGTCGGAAAACAGTATCGATCGAATTTAACCAATGTACATCAATAATGGAAACAAAATAAGGTTGATTGAAACGGAATAAAATGGGAATCCGGACTGTTCGCGTATGAAATTTCCGTGTGCGCGCCCTGGTGCACGTGTGAGCACGTACGTGGCCGTCGAGCCGGAGGAAAGCTCCCTCCACCCTCCACCCTCCACCCCCTACCACCTACCACCCCACCTCCTGTGCCCACCAAAGTCCTCGTTCCGCGCGAGACATCTTATGCCCGCAGAAATTGCTACGTTCCGTAATGGGGGAGAATTTTTAGTCTCGCCAATCCGGGTTTATCGGATTGCCATCTGCAATATCGTTGGGGCTTTCCTCCCAGTGCCTTCCCCGTAATTGGTAGGAAGCCGAACGTAACGCGAGAGGACAGGCGCATCCTACTGAAAACTCGGTTGGCCTTATCGTAGCCTGGCATCGGGAGGCATAAGGCCAAATCTGGCTTCCGGTTAAATTCCGCGTTTCAATGCGTCGCCATCAAAGGCGACGTGTACTTTCGGGCTTGGCCCGTATGCGGATAGCCGCATCGCTCGAAAACACGTCGCTCGGAGGACGTCCGTTTTCTATCCCTCGATCTACTGCCGCTGCGAATCGATTTTCATTATTTCGCAACGCTCCCTTTTATCCGCTTGCTTTATACCGTAATCAGATGTGTATTTTTTATCGTAACTTCCTCCGTGCTATTATCCACTTTGATCTTTTACTACACCGCAAAAGTTCGTTTTGATTTCTCACGAAGTACTCCGCCATGAGGTATTTAGCGATAGAGGAACTGGGGACTTTTTAAAGAACTCTGTGGTATTGATAAGCCGTAATAGGCGCGTCTCCTTTTTTCCACTCACGGCACAGCTGTGCGCTCAAGATGAAATTGTTTGAAAGGTATTCGATAAGGTGAGACGAATATACTTGGCAGTTATCGTACCGTGTAATTCAATCTTCGCTCTCCAGTCGGTTAGGGGAAATAGATCAAACTCGAGGACTTTAGCATCCATCAATCGCCCTTCATACTTCCAACGAGCACGATTAACGACCGACCGGCCGACGTTCCGAACTTGGCACGAGCCAACAAAGTTTACTTTAAAGTTTACCCCAAAGTATCCCGATATAGATATACGCTCCTATCCAGCTGGTAAGGTCGAAAGATCGGCGCTTGAGAGTAACCTACCGCAACAGAGGGGGATAATAAAAACCCGGTGGAAAGAACCGCGCACCGCCCACGCTTCGATTCCACGCGCGCCACGTGAAGTATAGCTGGAGAGAGAGGAAAGCGATACACGGACGTATGTCAGGTTTGCAAGAGACAAAGTATAACGAAGTACGTAAGTCGTAATAAAGATGCACGATACCCGAGGATCGCTCATTCTGTCTCGCTGCTCCAGCGTCTAGGCTTTTTTTACGATCCGGCTCTTCAGGAGAGCTCATAAAGTGCGTCCAGTTTACGACTGCCCGAGACGTGCTTTACGACTCAGAACGAAGTTCTAACGTTGACCATTTTAGGAATGTGCGTTATACGCTGACTGTTAATTTTTATAGCACCATTGCGGTATTAATAATCCTCCTCAGAAGCGGAAAAGGAAGAGCGGTATTGTTGAGGGGAGAAGCACGCGTGATCTTCCTAAGATTTATTCGAACGAGATGAAAGAACGAAAAAGGTAAGTGGCCGCTTTAAATAATCGAGTTTAAAAAAAGGCCCCTTTAAATAAATCGAGTTTAAAAAAAGAGGTATTAACCCTCTGCGCATCGACTTTTTCGCCGGGAAAATGGTAACTTTGAATTATTCGCGACTCACTCGATGATTATTAACCGGCTTGATGCGACTAGCCGAGGTCGGTAAGTGGTTATACAATATAAAACCACGCGACATTAGCGACACAGTATCGCGCAAAGCGCATAGCCTGTTGTTATCTTACATGGCTGAATTGTCCGTATCAACGCAACCGATATACTTTTGTCGCTGAAACTTGGGACAAGTCACAACATTGGGATTGTAAAGGACAAGTTGAGTGTACTTGTACACTTAACCCGGATTAGTAACCGGGGATGATAAGTCGTGCAGTGGTAGAAAAACGATGCGCAGGAAATAAGTAAAGCTTGTAGAGCATGGATGTTCCGTGCAGGGACCCTCGGAAAGCTCGTAACAAATGTGCAAATGACGGAATTACGAGCAGGAGCCGATATACGAGGCGATGTACGCCGGCTTCTCTCTCGCGTTTGAAATTTGAAATGCCACACCTGCCGTCGCCTTGGCCCTGCTCCAGAAGGAGCATTGAAATTTCAGTTTGCCACGGCTTAAAGACATCCTCCTTTAATGCCGAGTTCCCTCGAGTGTACGGCTTTAACTTATAGCGCCGTAGAAAAATAAACTTCCACCGGGCGGGATACTTTAAGTTACGTAAGTGGCAATTATCAAGCCGACGTCCGCGGAGTAATAATTAATAAATTATTCCGCGGTAAAAAATGCTTTTAGCGTATCTACTTTATTGCCTTTTGCCGTCCTCGAGAAACTTTCCCGTAAAGTTTACGCTATTCCTTTATTAATAAGCCCGTCTTCTTACAGGGCGCAACTCGCATTCTTCCTCGTTGCCCAGGGGATTATCGGGCCGCGACGATTCGCCCATTCGGGAGAGTCGAATCGCTGGGAGAGCTCCCAGATTACGGGCAAACGAAGCCAAGAGCACGAAGTTTACGAACTTGCGTCGTAAGAATAAACTATTACACCACTGCAACTACCTACTAAATATCCTCTATTGCAACGTGCAATACAAACAACCTGTTTCGAGCAGCGATTTCAAGTTCGCATTCTTTAAACTATAAAGTACCGGATTATATCGAATCCAACGTCTAACTTTTCCTTTTTACTTTTCGGCTTCGAAATCTTTTATCTCGTTATCGAAGAGAGAGAGAGAGAGAGAGAGAGAGGCGAACGTCAAAATTTATCGCAGCCCCGCCAAGGACAAAGTCAAGGGAGGAGAGGAGTGAGTAAGATGAAATGGGGGCAATTTATATCCCGTTAGAAGGAAGGTGAGTCCCAGCGCGAGAGGTACGATATTAAGGGACGCATGAAAAGTGGTCATTCCTCTCCGACCGTATCGTTACTTTATTTATCTCCCAAGTCCCGGCGCGTAGAACAGCGGCTTCTTTGGAGGAGGAAAAAAAAAGGGAAGGCAAAGGGAAGAGGGAAAAGAGAGGAGAAAAAAAAGAGAGAAAGTTGGATCCACGGTGACTCCTCCATTTGTAACTTCCGATGTCCGCAGTGAAAGCAAAGTAAAACAAATGGTCCGAAGTTTTCCGGCGGAGAAGGAATTTCCCCACGGGGAATATGTGTCGGTAACAAACTTCCGGATGAACTTTGTTTGACTCGTATCTCGGAGAATCGACGTATCGAATCATATCGCTTAAGTTAAATAAGTTTGCCCGGATAAGTTCGAAGATATACACGCCGATAAAAAGGTAAGATGGGCTGGAAGGTAAGTTTCAATGAGAAAACAAACAAGGCGAGGGAAGTTTCGAATGGCCCATCCCATTAACGGACTCGGCCCGGAAAACTGCGTATCGAGAAGCGGCGGATAAGCGGTCGATATAAGCAGACCTCGATGCTAGAATTACAGGGCGTAATATACTCGTCCGCATAAGTGGCGCGATAGACGAGGAAGATCCCTGGAGGCGCTGCGGCTCGATTTTCGCGGTATAAAATCGGGATTGATATAAAGCAACCTGATCTCGTTCGACGACAAAGTACTTCAACGACTGTGCGCCGTGGAAGGGAACGTAAATACACAGAACGGAGCTACGCGCCGAAGAACGAAACTTTTAAAAGCTCTTTTATTCGTCGAACGTAGCTAAGAACCGCGGTCTTTTCCTATAAATATATATCTCGTAAAAGACTTTTATTTTAAAGTACGTACCTATTCGCACGCTATTACGCTTTCCTTGTGCGAACATACCTCGTGAATGTACGGCGAAAAATAATTTCAAAAACTTCACTTCAAAAAAAAAAGCGATATCTCGTCTACGTAAACGCACACACGTACGTGTCGTTCCCCGATTCTACATCTGTCCCACGTCCATTCGCATAGAACGTTTTAGTTCATTACCTCCGAACGTGCCCTGCGACGTGAATCGATCAGGGAATCCGGATTGTCGAAGTTCAATCGGTTTGTCGGGCCCGCGGTGGCCGGTAATAAATTCTTAATGAGGAATAGCCAGTGCAGCGGAACGACTTTTGCCAGAAGGTTTATTCTACCCTGATTTACATGGATACCATCGCCATTCGTACCCTCCGAAAGTATCCTCCCGTCGGTCTCCTTAACGTTTCATTATCCCGAAACTCGAAATCGTTTGGTCAATATTAAGCATCGCACATTCGACCGCGGCCAACTTATATTGCGTTCTATCAAATTTAAATATTGGCTCGGATCCGCGTTAAATCCCTTTTATTAGCTGGAAATATATTCTTCGTAAGTTTCGCGCACGCAAATGGAATACGTGGTGCCCTCCATGCCGGTTTTCGGTCGAGAAGTCGGTGGGGGCCAAAGTTTGCGAGGAAAATTCATTTCCACTCGCGAGCGGGGGGGCTGAGGAATTCCGAGAGGGAAAGGGGCTAAGTAACCGATGATAAAGTTCGAAACTCGGACCATGATACGCCGAGATAACTCCCATTCGTCGATAACTCGACATCCTCGGCTGCTGTACGACAAACTGGGACGAATTAGCGCTTCTGATTGACGTCGAAACGTGCAGTCGAATGCGGCGTATCGTTTCGAAAGGACCGCAGCGGAGTACGGCAAAGTTCTGCTATTTGTGTGCGAGTACATTCAAAATTCGATACGTTCAAAATTAGAAAAAAAATTAACATTGCATATGTATATTAAAATGTGGAAATGTATTCAAGAATCAGTGGATGAACTTGGAACAGCCCTCGGGAGCGAAGAGGAGTAAGCAAAGAAAGAGAAGGGAGAGAGAAAAGGAAATATACTCGATAGAAGAGAGAAGTCTATTCTTGAAACTCGTATACGCGAAAACTCTGTCGCACTTCTAGAAAACTCAGAAAGGAAATAATACGCGAGCAACAGTGGAACCGCGGACACGATTTGGCGCACTCAAGAATAAGCGAATACGCTTAGGTGTGAAACCAATTACCGCTTAGATTTTCGACAAGGTCCAACGATAAACAACTTTAAATGGCAAGATGTGACGTTTGAATGCTATTATGCTATTTTATATCTTTCTGCAGCTCCCGGCATTCGTCCCAATTCCACTGAAAAATGGACAATCGCTTCTAAAAGGTGGTGTGGATCTCCTTTAATTCAGCCAATTTTTCAAAATTTACCAAAATCTTCTTGATTCAATGGAGGAATGTAAACTGCGTCTCCAGCGGTTACTCCAAATTTTGCAGTGCCATAGGACGACGTTATCAGTGTTCGGTTAAAGACTTTGAAACGACGCAAGGCTTCCTCTCCCTTCGTGAAAGCATTAACTTTGCTTGGCACGCTGCAGTTTGCATACAAAGCGATACTAACCTCGGATATGATTATGAGGGGCGAACTTCCATTTTACAATAACAAGCGTTTATTGCCAGCAGGGCGTAATTAATGCATCTTGTCTGGGTACGTATATTCTGCCGGATACCATCTTGCGCTGCACGATAAGAACCTCCAGCGGGTCAACACCATGAGCAAACAATCCCGGAAACTTGCGAGCCGGGACATAATAACTGCAGGAAACCCAACCGGTTATATTTACATCCGCCTTCGCCCTTCTTCGTGGCCCTTATTTTGGATTTACTACCCTCTAAGCCCCTAAGGCAGCCGGGGAACCGATTAGAAGCTCGAGCAAGACTGCTAATGGTCGTTATACCGACTGTCTTAATGAACGTGTCCACTGGAAGACGAGGATGTAAAATATTCGAGGTGCGATTCGAGCAGGTGCAAAGTTCATCCAGGATTAGGCGCGTTCGTAATTAAGGAAATGCTCGTAACATACATTTTCCGCATGGAGGCTTATTTAATTTGGGGGAAAACGAAGTTTACGCGGATCCTTTTGTGCGTCGAACTTTATCGCGAATTTTGCAAAGGTACGAATTAAACGTATGATTTTATTTCAAACATGGGAAATAATGCCTCCTGTTCTCGACGATAAAACGTGACAGGTGAAACGACAGTGATTTTCACGCGCGTTATCAAATTTCGCGTCGAGCATTTAACAAAATATTCCAGGAGTACGAAACGGCGGTGGCAGATTGGATGGCTCCTTTCATAAATAAAATTCAATTCTGGGACGATTCCACGTAACGCGACGTCTCAAAACTTCCCCACGGATACGTCTTTGTCATCCTGCATCCCGCTCAGACACCTCGGGACAGAAAGCGACGCAATGGCTGCGCCGATGCACCGGCTAGAAACGTGGACTTCCAGGCGAAAGAATCGAGTTCGACTCTTGAGGATCGCCTCCTGGTCGTTTTCCACGTAATGAGAATACCGTAGATTCGATGGCCCGCCTCAACCACTCGCTGTTTTTGAACGAGCAAGTGCTCGTGCACGACACGCGTATCCCAACCCGAGCACTGCTCGCGTGTTTGGACTTATTAGGTGCACAATTTTGTTCTGGCCAACGATGGACAATACTCTGAATCATAAATGTATAACCCGTTTTTTACGACTTTTGTATTAGCAAATGAAATTTTTGTATTAGCTTTTTAAATGTTTTTTTATCACCCTTTCTTTTTTTATTAGCTTTTTTATTAATTTTTCTGCATTTTTTAGCGCACCTGTGCTTTATTTTTTTAACCAAACCATTTTTTAATCGCGTAAACTCTGGTCATTTTAAATTATGAAAACATCAAAAAACATCAAGCATTTTAAATTATGTAAATTATACAGGTAACTTTAAACGAAAAATTAAAAAACCCGATGTTTTAAATTCAATTTTTGTAGAAAAAAAAACCTAGCATGAAACGGCTAAAACAGAGTAAGTCTCGGGCCAAACTGCGTTAGCGATGAGTGGTGAAAATCCAACGAGCGGACAAACCGTACAGAGAGACCCCGCAAATTCTCTCTGCCTTCTCGGCAGATATTGAGCGAGCAATTATTTCGGCGGGTCTCGTTGTTTCGAATTTAAGGGCACGAGGAGAGTGGCGATATTGCATGCGTGCATCGAGGTTGTTGCGCGAGCTGCTCTTAGGAAAAGGACGGCCTCGTTGGCCTCCGTTACGTCTCGCAGGGGACTCTCTACTCGGTACGAACGATAAGGAAGTGGAAAGCACGAATTTCTACGTGCCCGACATACGAACTCGGCCGACCTCCTATAACAGAATTCAGATTTCAAGATCCTATTGAACAACACTATGGCTCCATCGGACGCCACTGGGTCATATGCAAATTTGTATAATCGTGTCCGTATGGCACGGCCGTACCACCTGCAATTGCAAAAATTCCTTGGCCACGGAGGGGAATTCTGAGGGATCCCGAAGGATAAGCAGCACCTTTGAGAGACGCTTAACGGTATACTTAAGATCTCGTATTACTTTGAGAAAGCGGAAAGTATTGCAGATTCTAGCATCTCGAAAGAACGATTACACGTATATTTAACGTTCTATATTTTATTCGGAAAAGGAGTCCTGCAAAATGTATTCCGCGATCAACCGCGCTAAATCCTTTGATAATTCGTATTGAACAACAGGACGGCTCTATTAATCGTCAGTGGGTCATATGCAAATTCGGATAATCGTGTCGCAGTATCTCTCGCGTACCGCGTGCCAGCGGCAAAAATCCCGTGCAATTGCCAATCGCGTAATTTAATCTCACGGTGTCCCGCGTATTCCTTATTGATCGTACCGCCACGTTTTCGAGTGGAAAGCGATGAAACGGAGGTCGTTGTAAGGATGAAAGCCGGCCTCTCGATGAAGAAAAAAAGACGTCGCTTCTCTGGTTTCGAGTAAAAAGAAGACGCGGCACGGGGGCCGGGTTGGTAATTAATTTTTTCACGAATACGACGTCCTCCAGAGTCCTTGCAATCGAAAAGCAAATTATTGCGACCGTGCAGCCGGGCCGCACTTCTTTTGAGAGCGATGAAGCAAACTACCGAGTTTACATTCATCCGGAAGATCTCACAGAGGCAGCGGAACTACCGGGATAAAGAAGTGGGCGTGTAATTAAAATAGCTCAAATTTCCAGGAAGCGAAAAAGTCCCGGGCTAATTTAAACCGCTTCCCAGCCTCGGTGCCGCTCTAACTTTCAATCTCCTCCCGCTACTGATTCAAACCTTTGCGGCCCCATGCCGAACGTGACTCGACATCGGATTTTCCGCCGCCAGATTTTCCGCCATCAGAATTTTACCGCGGCCACGCGCACTCCCCGGATATGTAATTCGGATACTCGTTACTGGTTTACGCGTTCCTCGATATCCCATAAATATGCATGTTTAATTACGACAACATATATCTCGCATTAATGAATTTTCCATAAACGAAATTCAATACATAGGTTATTACTCGCGATAAAAGTTAAATATTATTCATCCGGCCGCAATTTCGAAGGAAAACAAACGTTTTATACATTCCGATAATCCGTTTGAAAGGGAGATAATCCTTTAGCTCGTAAATGGCCCTGCATCGCCTACCTTTACCCCTTTCGAATTCATGGGATTATCAATTTTCTTCCATCCTCTCTCTCAAAAAAAAAAGCATATACGTATACGTACACGGTGCAACGACGAGCCCTCTGGGCCCTGTCGAAAAATCTCCGTATCTCGATAGACCCCCAAGGATATGCAGAGCTGCGAACCACGGCCGCACTCGTGGCCACGTCGGCCTCCTCGATTCCCGTCAAAAGGAGCGACAGCCCTTTAATCGATCGAAGTGCGCGTCCAGGGGAGCGGACAATTCCTCTCCGGCACTCACACTTCATCAAGTTACGGCATTAACAAAGAGCAGAATAGAAGCATGCTCCGGAACGGGGGCCACACCGGTGCTCTACATAGTTTACTTAATTAAGCCCGGAACAAGTACGTCCTCTGACCTTAATTTCGTCCAAGGCGCCGGGCAAAGTACTGGAAACGGAGAATTCCTCTCTGAAGCGATCCTTTTGCGGATCAGCGCGGTCAACCGCGCCGGGTATTAGGCGAGGGGCAGAGCCGAAGGCACAGATGTCATTGGTAAAATCCGCTAACTTCGAACCCCACGTTGTTAACGAGAATCCACGGGCTCGCAGGTGTGGCTCTCGTTAATGCAGGGGGGAGGAGTTGACCGTTGTCACACCCCGCACGGTTTCCCAATCTGCTTCCGGGGCGCGCACATTTTTGCGATCTGGCGTACGCTACTTTAAATTACTGGAAAATTGATGGGCCATTCGGCAGAATTATTCTTTCGTTATGCTACTGGGCGTTTTCTCTGTTGTGTTATGTTATTTGGTAATTTTGGCAGAATATCGAATTTAGTTAACACTGAACCTACCGAAGCGGTCAAGATTATCCATCGGTCGGTTCTTAGAAAAATCGCTGTTTTTCGTAGTATTTCTTGAGATTTTCCACGATTCCACCGCGGAGTGTCAATCGTTATATCGATCTAACGATATCTCTTCTTAATACCCTTTATTTTTTAATGATATACGTGGTATAGATAAATATATCCAGGGAGTGGCTGGTAGGATCAGCGTTAATTCCTTAAGTCATCGATGCGCGCGTAGAAGAAACCGTGTAAACGAGATATCTCGTAAGTCGACTTGAACGTTCGGTTTGCTGTACGCGATATATCTCGTGACCCGTGCGAAATGCGTTAAACCGTCGCCTAACTAGCGGGCCAACAATCGTGTGTACACGACTGTGCGTGGCTAACGAACGACGATGCGAATCGCGAGAAGGATCGCGTTGCGCCAAGCTGACTCGACGAAGTTAACCTCTACCCCCGTTATTTTAATTTTATCCCCGATTTTTATCGATCGGCTTTCAAAGATTTCTTACATTAAACGGGGGCAATCTGAAATTGGGAAAGTAACCTATCGAGATAAGAGAAAGCGTCTTTCGGCCGATCGGTTGGGAAACTAGTTAGCCCGTGTAATTATGGCGGTATAATGAGTGGACTTTAGAGCGCAAACTTCGACCGAGGAAAAAATCAGTTTGGATTTCCAATCATCGTTTTTGGGCTTTCATTTGCGTTACACGGAGGGGCGAAGGAAATGCATACGTGAAATTTGATATTGAACAATTTTGCGACCCAAGAAAGGCACTCGATAGAAAGAAGTTTTATCCCTTATCTTTTTATCCCTTTCCTAGAATCTCATTAGCTATATAGTTAAAGATCAAACCCTACTTCAGATATTAGCATACATTCGTACATTACTGTACTCGCTAATAATCAACTTGCCACCGTCAAACTCCATCCCGAAAACACTTGTCCTTCCCAGCGCCGTATGAAATCAACGTATTTCCGCGAATCTCCGTGGGAGTAAACGATTAATCCGGAGCGTTGGCCCGTAATTAAGCGAATCCACCGAGCAGCTTTACGGTAAAGGGGGACGAATGATATAAAGATCGAGCCAAAAAGTGGACTCTTCGGCTCGCGTAATCGGCCTTGGAGGAAACCAAGGGGATCCCTCGTCGATCGTCGTGGTTACGAGTCGCGGTGCTTCGCGGAGAACGGTATACGAGCCATTTAATTTTGGACACGGCACCGAAGGACCGTCCATCGCAGAAACACGTGCGGCGGGAGAGAGGAGGGGGAGGAGAAAAAGGCCAAGAGGGGAAAATAGAGCGCCTCGAGGAGCTTGAGAAAGAGGAATAGAGAGAAAAAGAGAGAAGGACACAGAGAGAGCAAGGAAGCAAGCAAGAGAGAGATACGGGGGAGGGAAAGAGAGAGAGAGAGATAGAGAGAGTGGCATAGGAGAAGGAGAGAAGAAGGCAGGGGGGAAGGGGAGAAAGCCCAGAGGAGAGCCAGGATAAGGTACGTTGGTCAGGGTACGTAAGTGCAGCAGTTACAGATTAAGCACAACTAAACATCCCTTAAACAACTTGCCCATAAATTCACCGAGAAGATTAAGACGCCCTCGAGCGCCTCGGGCGCTCTCCTCCCCACGGCGTATGTTCGAGGGGTGAGAGCCAGATGCCAGGGTAGAGAGAGCCCCGGTTCCGTGTCCGCCCTCTCCCCCCGACCCCCGAACCCCCTCCGCCATTCTCCTATCAGCCCCGCGAGAAAGTTCCGCAGCCTTTCTTTATGCAACCTTTGACCTGGCCGTGATAAATGGGAAAACTGCTAATCGGTACGGGGACTCTTACAGTTTATCGGAGGCAACTTAACTTTTTCGCCGCGGCTAAGTATTGGCCGGACGCTTTAAACCGTCGCCGGCCATTGGGATGACGGGGTCCAAAGGTATCTCCGTCTCTTACGGCCTTCGTACGCGACTCCATGGACGAAGGACACTCCGGATTGATCCTCGTTGAAGGAAAACCAAACCGCGGAAATTGCTGTTGTTCTTTATAATTGGACCGGACTGCAGCTTGCAATAAAAAAGCCTCTTCTTCGACGTTCTCCTCGCGGAAATAGCTCGCCTGCCACGACGTCTAATTATCGCGATGGATGAAAAATAAATGTAGGCAATTTACTCGTGTTTACCTTCATCTCGAAGAAGTCAAATTGCAATGATCGGTGCTTCTTTCTCTCTTCCTTCCTCTCTCTCTCTCTCTCTCTCTCCAGTTATACGATACATAATCATGCTCCGTCGTCTTAATCGCGGAACTAACTCCTCGGCCACGATTAACCGCGTCCGAGCATTGAGGCAGCTGGAAGATAAATTCGCTCAACTCCGGGGCCTGAGTCGCGTCTCGAGCGACGGAAGTCTGCGAGTCTCTGACGAATGAGAAGTCTCCCTTTCTTCGCGAACGAACCTGCGGTCTTGGCGCGAAATTTCGATCCTTCCTCTACGCACACGTCGTTCGCACTTGGCGAAGCAACGGGCCGAAAATCGATGGAAAATCGAGGAGCGCGCACGGTGAACCCCTAATTATCGTCGAATAAACACATCCCCCGTATTTTCGCGAGCAGTTTAGCCCGATATCCATTTATCAGAGCGCCGTTCTGCGGCTTTAATAACCTTCTACTTTTCCGCCTCCAAGTGCGGAGCGGCTAATTTACCGAGCAAATCGTTTTCGCCTTTCCCCGATAATGACGTCGTCGATGGCCTGGTGAATTATCGTAAGTACTGGAAAATTTTCATTTACATGGACGATTGCGTGGGCGCATTGGAAAACCCCTGGCATAGATATGGACAATTGGGTCACCACGGCTTTATATATCGGAAAGGCCAAGGCTCGAAATTGAGCTGCAGCATTATTGGATGGAACTACGTTCGTTTGTGAATATATAAATCCATAAATTATGCATTGCGATTTATTCTACGCGATACCGGCAGATTTCTCCGCGCTGTTATTTCCGCGCTGGTTTATAAATATTTTGAAGTGCGTCTTGTTATTTAAATTCTCCGCCCCTCGCTTCTCGCACGAGGCGCAGAAAGAATCGTAGTTTTTATGGCGGATCTATCCGAAGTTTGCATTCGACAAAATTCAATCTGGCCGATACGATATTGGCTGATGCGAATAAGTTGATTTGGGTTCGCGTGAACGACGATTACACCCCTATTGGATAGTTACAAATCCATATCACGATTTGGTAAATCCAAACTCGTATTTTTACGAAGTTATACGAAGATGTCTAGACGTGGAGTTTTATGAAGACTTTAGGAGTAAGCTTCAACGTCGGTTGCGACTTGCACGATTACGTATCGAATAACCCAGAAATGTGAAGAATACGGTGGTATAATGGATAGAAATCCAGAGCGGAAGGCCGAAGGAAACGGATAAACGTCATCGATCCTGTATCGGGTTAATAAAGAAAGAGGCAATAAAATCCTGTAGTGGATAGAAATTCGAGTTTTCGTGGAAAAGACCTCGAATCGCATTCACCCTGTCCGTATCTTTTTTCACGAGGAAGTCTATACCTTAAATTTAGTGATTTTCAATTCCTCTGCAGCGATGTGTCTCAGACTATACGATCGTAGTCATCGAGGTCCATTTCACGAAGTTTTACCCTTGGCATATGGGAGGCACGTAATAACGATATCGTAGGAGGCTGCAGACGCGAATCAAAGTTTCCTACTGCGGCCCGAAAAGAAACGATCTTCGTTTGAAAAACTTCGGCCGGCCTGTAATGTCTTAATAACGAACTAGGAGAAGTACATCCGAGTTTCTCCAGACATCTGAGACTCGTAGTTGCATCGGAAACAAAGTTGTCCATTCTTACCCAGAGAAAGCTAAGAGTTTTATTTCCTAAAGGACTTAAGGGTAGATCCTAAGAGTAGTGCCCCTAAGAAATAAAACTCCCGGCTTTCTTTAACTCAAGAATGAGCAACCTAGCCCTCGATCCAACTGGGTCGACGCCACTTGAACTTGTGCATATCGTCTCTACTTGTTGAAGTACGCCCGTGCTTAACCCATTACCGCGCATTTCATTTTCATCGGCTCCTTGTTTTGCTTTTGTAAAACAACCTGAATTCAGGCTGATGGATCATACGCTGGAGGATAGGTTATTTGATGGCCATATTAAGTGGTCTCGTAGCTAATAGATTAGCTACGGAGAACACTCTTGCTGCTCGTCCAATAAAAGTACCAAAAAGAAAGACCTCCATATCGGTTCTTCAAAACGAATGTATTCATGAATGAATAATGGTACGAATTTAGAAATAAAGAAAATAAATTGATCTGTCCTACGGATAGAACACTGGGCGAAAAGGGGTTAGCACTAAATCTACAAAAACTGTTAAAATGACCGATCAGTCGTTTCTTAGAAAAATTAATGTACTTTCTAAGAGGGCATTTTTTAAGATTTTTTACGATTCTACCGCAAAGAATGAATTATTCTATCGCCCTATCGACATCTCTTCTTAATTCTCTTTATCTTTAAAGAACATGCTATACAGCAATACGTTCAGAAAGTGGCTGGTAGGTTCAGTTTTAAACACAAAATCGGTAAGGCTCAGCCTTAAAGCACAAAATAATGACGACCCATCGGAATGTCACATTTTTCCCATGGACGTACCTTCAACCGAGCAAAAACGTACGACGTCATTTTCTTCCTACCGAATTATGCCGATACAAGGAGAGCGCGCGTCTCGAATTCAATAATGGAGATTGTGACCGCGAGATAAAAGGGAGAAGGGAGGCTGAGGGGCCGAGGGAGTCTCTTCCCGTTCCTGCATCGATTTTCCTTCAAAGCGTATTAAAGGTATTCGAATATACTTTCCAGGCCGATGAGTAGCCATCCGAGGTGATGGGTCGTTGAAAGCTGCTCTTGGACAAGTGTGCTAAAGTGTTCACGCAAATCGATGAAACCGGATCTCGGCTGACGTTTAATATATTCCCTACCGCCGCTACCGAGACTTCACTAAGGTATTACGAAAATTCTACGTCATCCTTCGGCAGCGCGCGGCTCCATGAATTTTTCGCAAGAATGATAAATATGCGCTGGACGAAAAATGGGAGCTCTTATACGAAGAAAACATTTCACAAATTTCATATAATTCTAAAGTACTAAAGTGTTAATGCAAGAATATCCTACATTAATGAAAAGACTATATTCGATATAGCGGAGTCTCTGGAAAACACTATACCGTACTGCGATAATTCCGAGTTCCTTCGGTTATCACGAAAATGAGAAAAAATATATATATCCTTGCCTTACAAAAATATATATACATATAAGAAAACAATACGAGCTTATAATTATATATTACTCTCCGTGACGTAGATAAGGGATTGTGCGTGGTGTATATTGTGGAGTGAGAGAGAGAGACAGAGAGACAGCGAGAGAAATTTGAGTGTAGAGCAAAAAGATTACACCAATCGTCGGATGGCTAAATATAACCATAGTCTATTTCCGTAAATCTAAATTATTCTTCATCGAAAGAAACCGGATCGTACCGCTGGTACGATGACTCGCGACCTTTACGCGCTCGCGACTGACTCTCGACAATGACCATTCTCGCAATGCCCCAGGCACTGGTTCACCGCGCATTTTTCCACACACCGACACACACACGCACGCACACACTCACACGTTGAAGGGCCTAGGATACTCGAAATTCCTGTGCGTCTTGTATACACTTTCTTACGACGCACGACGCGGCCGTCCGTCTCTAAGACTGCGTCATTCTTACGATAGAATATTTTTATTTCACACTCGGCGCTCTCTCCCTTACAGCGAGTCAAACTCTCCGTCGTGGAGGAAACCAGGGTGTTCTCTATTAAATTAAAAACACAGGGATAAAGCGAAGCGCGGGATGTGTACGTGCGATAAAATCCAATAAGGTGGCGGGAGGAGAATCCTGGGCGTTCCAGAAATTTTTCTATTTCGCGAAATCGCAGTCAATCGTCATTCCGGCCTCGATTGCCGGCGCCTCGCGGCCGCGATGGGTGTATCAAAGTAGCCGAACCCGCGTCCCATCATTCCGGGCCTCGATATTATTGCACCGCGGGACAACCGGCCGTAAATTGAAAAATGATTCCAGCTCGTTTCTCCGTAACAATCGCCATCCGGCTGGGCAAGAATTGCGTTACACACTGGCGGCGCGATTGGAGGGCGGAAGGAAGGAGCGGACGATAATCGAGCATCGATCGCGGATTCGAAGAAGGCGGCTCGAAGTGCCAAAGGCCGCTCCTCCGCGCCTCTGATTCTCGGCGTACCATTGAAGCTATGTACGCGATTTAACGCTGGAGATATAAAATTAGTTCGAACGACTGGTCGATCCTTTCTTGGAAGAATCATCGCGTCTATAACTATTTATATGAACTATTTTATAATAATTGTTTTATATGAATTTCTATAATTCTGTTGGGGCTTGTAAATAAACGTGCGAGTCTATCGATACTTTTTTTGTCCTTGCTAAAATCTCTGTTTTTTGGAACCTCGCCCGCCAATCCTGAATGTATACTAAAAAAAACTCCAGTGGCTCAAGTGTTTACTCTTTGCGGAACAAAAAATGGCTTTCCGTAAGGAAAAAATTAGGCACGAGCAAAGGAACGTTTGACCATCGACCTTCTAACATAGAATAATCTACGGATATGAAAAGAAACGATCATTAATTCGGGACAGAGCACGTGAGCGAAACTTTCCTTTCGAGTTATCGTGAATTACAGATCACCCCGTCGATCGTAGCCGATGATCGTCACGAGACTCGATCGCGAAGCTCGCTTCGGCCACGAGGGTAAGCAAAGGTGGATCGTGAAATGGCAAGAGGCGCGTACCTATATCGCGATTTAAACCCTCGTCGACTCCCTTTCGAGGATCGCGGCGCGTCTTCTAACCCTTCGAGGCACCCTCCTGAAGCCAAACGCGTCAGTGGTCTTCCCCCGTTCGATTCGCGTATTCGTAGGTACGGATGTACTACTGTCAGACGAGAAAAAGGCTCTGTAAGTACCGGAGGAAAGCCCGCAAGTACATAAGCCACTGGCGAACGTCTTCATCTTTACTGCAAGACTAAGCACGAGGCATTGTTGAAGAAAGTCTATACTCCCGACTAACAAGGGGAGCGCGTAGCATGGGCATCATCGATTTCCCTCTGGCTTTACATGCACGAGCTACACGCTCGGCGATGCAAACCGCGTAAGCGATACGCCGTTCTTTTTTTGTTATTACGTTGGGGGAGCCTCGTAAAGATTTACGTTGCGCGGAACTAGCATGTATATTGTAAATTTAATCATTCGAAATCCGCGCCAAGTGCCCGGGTTAAACGAGCTTGCCGATCATTATCGAGAATTAGTGTATCCTATATCATCGAATATAGGAAATTATGATTTAACCCGAAGCATCTTGGATCGTAGATATAATTATCCATGAATATTGTCAAATAGAAATTTGGCTGATTTATGTATTGTACGTTTTTTTTATGTAATTAATATTCGATAGGGTAAATATGTGTAAAATATATTTATATGCTCTATTTACTAAGAGAACGTGAAAAACTATTCCGAGAGATCGTAGATCGGGTATGAAATCTTAGCGCTCGACGTCGAAAATTAAAGGGACAACAGGGCTACGGAAGAGTGCCGGCAACTGCTTCCCTCCCTCGTTTGGAATATTTTGCAGGGTGCAGGAGAAAACGCGGTTAAAATATTCATCCTATTCCGTCGCAGAACAAAAGCTCGAATTACAAGTTTCCTCCCGCCCTCCGGCCGCTCAAATATTTAAGAACAGCGATGCCGAAGGAAACGGTTAGGAGCACTTCGCCAGCCGAGATTTAACCAAAAGAAACGAGGCACCTCGGGAGAATCCGTTGGATCACCTTGTACACGACTTCGACGAAGCGAATTCGAGAACATCGAGTTCCCCCAGCCGATGGCTATCGCGGTAACTACGGTCGCATCCCTTGTATCTCTATATTACCTAGCTAGCTCTATGCGAACTTCAATCCTTAAATACCAAAAGCGGCAGCTGTTCGATCTCATTATTCGAATTTTGCGATGGACTTAGTAGGAGAAGTACTTCAAGTTTTTTGTAGGAGGAGAGTAACTTCGAGAAGTCGTCTTGCCAGTACTGTTTATGGCCTCTTATCGCGCTGTTTTGTAAAAATACTCACGATTTATAAAGCGTTTCAAAGGAATATTAACGAACGAAAGTGGCGCGCGATTCCAAATTTAAGTTCTTTTTGAAGCAGGCTTTACCCGCTGATTTGTCCAAACCCACCTTTTCACGCCGACTCTTTTTCTTCCTTATTCCCTCGAATTTCACCCTCCTCTGCCAGTGCGAGCGGCCTTTTCCCTCTCTCCATCGCGTTTCAGCGGCGACTTATTTTTCCCAACTCGAAGATCATTCACGTCCTATCGTACGAAGGACTGGCCAGATCTAGATATCGGGATTTTGGGAAGACAGTGGATACAGAGGCGGATTCTCGTGCGGCAGATACGAACTCCCAATTTTCTGCGAATCGTGAAATTATTTTTGGCAAAGTGCGGGGTGGAACACGTTCAATTGCGGTGCTTTGAGCAAATAACGCTATAAATGGTTACCGAGGATTCCAAAAAAAAAGTCGCATCAACGTTTACTACGGATTTTTTTGTCCTTTGCGATGGACTTTTTACGTTTCTTTTTTCGGCTCTTCGGTAATAGTATTTATTAGTGACGTGAATCGGCAGTAATTCGATCGAGGAATCGTATAATACCACGTACGCGTATATTTTTATGTTTCTCAGTAGGTGGAAGTAATAAACGTCCGCGTCGATAAAAAGTTAATGCTTTTAATAACCAAGAGCCCGATACGTTGGCTTTCGCAAACCTGCCAGAAATACATCGAACCGATATCGCAGTTTTTTCCGAAAGATCTTTGGCTCTTCTATTGGCTCGTCCGTGCACGGTATCTGTGCCAAGATAACTTATTTTTATAAGCTTCGATAGAATTTATATTGGCCAATAATATGTCACTGTATTAGTATTGGCCCCGTTTTAAATCGCCTACTCCAAATAGATCGATAATCCCCGTCTTTGTACGAAATATGATATTTCGTACGAAAATAAATTCAACCAACCTCGATATTACTTTTCATAATAAGTGGCGAAAGGCACCGGAGGTTCGTAAATATCGCTTTTAACGGAAGTCAGTCTCCTTGCCGACATGTCGATAACCCATATCGCGCTAATAAACTGTTTAACTCCACCCAAATATTTCTGACTGCGATAAATCCAGCCTTTGAGCAACTTGGAAATCCATCGATGACCCAGTAAAAGCGGCGTACGGAGGAGAAAAAAAAATTTCCGCGAGGACCGAAATACGTCAGTCGCAACGTTACGTCACACTCCATCGTAGAATTCTAAATTCCCTTTTAAACTTCTCGCACTTCGTTTCACGCCGGAAACTTCGTCCCTCGATTTGTCACGCTGGTTTTGCCTCATTGTCTTTCCACTTCCGCCGTTCGCCTCCTCGTCCCCCTCCCTCTTCGGCTCCTCCTTCTTCTTCTCCTCCTTAACTCGGCCTTTATCTCGCCCGGACGAGGCAAAGGATGAACCCAATTTCGCGATCTCGCAATTTTGGATTACAGCGAGAATACGTTCCCGTATCCGAGGGTCTCCGACAATTTTGTTCGCGCCAAATCAGCCAGCGCACTTTCATCCCGGTTAAACCGAATGTTTCCCTTTAGCTTCAACACTCGCCAAATGGCACGGCCATTAGACCCTTGATACGTCGACTTCATCGCCCTTTTCTTCTCCGGCATCGCTACCTTTTTTTCCTCCTCTCCTCAACCATCCGCAGCCCAAGCTAACTCACGGCCAACGTTCTGCGGGGACAGATATCTTTCGGCTGATCGTTAGTTACGACGGTATGTGCGAGAGAATAGCTTGCCAGTGATATCACGATGGACCGTGGCATGAGCGGAGGAGTAGAAAAAACAAGAGCGATTCGAAGAAAACAAATGCAATTTCGAAAAGACTTAAAGCGCATGCGCATAACGCGTTCGATGGCGATTATTACCGGTCGATGTCGCGAAGTACCTTTCAAGAACTTTGGATACGTAGAAGAATAGGGCGGAGACTCGTTCGAACCACCGAGAAGCTTTCGTACGGCTGCTTATCGTTCGGGACGTACATTATTGCGTGGCAAAATCCATGGCCCGGTTTTGAACCCCGAATCTCTCGTACGCTAGGCCATGACCCTACTCGCTGCACCAATGCAGCTCAAAGTTTATACTCCCGCCTCCCTCGCCCAAAGATCTCTGCCAGCAACTTGCGCCACCGTAATATCCCGCTTTGCCATAATACGCCGCTATACTCCCGACAAACATCCGCCAAAGGGTTGTAAATACTTCGTATTTACTTTTCCACGTGATATGCACATTGTATATACGGTGCTTCCGAAACTACGTTAATGCCTCGGCCGGATCGTTTTTACATCAGAACTACGACGGGGATGATTAAATGCATGGATGAACGACCGAAGGAAAATATAACGTGGGAAAATGTATTATAATACCTTCGTGGCGAAGGTACGGTAGAAGTATTATATTTGTATAACAGTAGGACTTTATTAATAACACATGCCATTTGATTATAACCACTAACTTTTGGATTAAACGTGATAAACGCCAAGGACTGAAAGAAACGAAAAATGACGATGCTCTAGCCCCAAACTTAATGAGCTTTTGCCTTTATTCGCGCGGTATTTGTCTTGAATATTACGAGGACGTTACATCAACGAATTAGCAGGACGAAGCGAGCCAAACGGTTATCCGGAGCGTTACGGCCATTCGCCATGGTTTTCTCTCCATCTGTTCTAGGCGGAGGTGGATCCACACTGCCAACGGCAATGGAACAAACAGCGAGCAATGTTTTTCGAAGTTATTAAAGTACCGAAGTTCCGAGCGCCATGTGTCAGAGATTTTCTTCGTCCATTACGCGCACGGTTCCACGACACGTGTATAAACTTCTGAAATCCGCGAACCAAGCCGGCATTATTCCTGGATTTCAAGGATAACATCCGTGACTGTTTTAATCCATTCGGCCGGCATGATTTTCCGACTCGTTCTCGCAGCTGTTATTTAAACCTTTGCGTTCAAAGCCCAAAGTAAACGAATAAGTCGAATGCTTTCTACGAAATCTATAAAACTTTATTTATCTTGGGAATCAATTTCAGCCCATATTTATATTTCGATTTCGTTACCATCCAAAGTGATAGCCGTGAAAAATACAGAATCCTTAAATCTTCAACGTTCCTCGTTGCTTACGATTAAATCCAGAAATTCTAACGATCATAAAATGAAATTTATAGGTACAAAATTTGTAATCATCCATGACTCGTCCCTCATATTACTCGAATTACTCGAATTATTTCCAACCGCAACCGTGAATTTCGGTTCGACGCGAAAAAAGCCAATGCTCTTCGATTCGTCGATTAAAAGAGCCACGAACTTGGCTCGTTACGTCCATCGAAGTTATAAAAACAGTTTGACTTATTTTCTCACTGGCGTGGAACGCCAGCACGTGTCTCCGATCGAGGAGAACATCCCCAAATTACCAGTCTGCGTTTGTCAAACAAATGACGGCATAATTCCTGGAAAAATATCCGGAGGTCGAATTCCTGCTTGGCTTCCGCTTGTCCAAGGCGAGGGAGTCGGCTAAGAGAAGTTTTTCGTCGTGGCGAGAGGGGAGAAGCTTCATTGTCACCGACGTCAGTCACGATCATTTCCCCCTCGAAATAAATCCCCCCTTCCGCGAGGAGAAAAGAGGAGTCCCCGCTCGGCGGAAGGAAGCCGAAATGCGATGAAAGCTCGAATATCGTGTCGTATAAAATAAATCTACCGTTTCCTCGAAAGTCGAAGTAAAAATGTATTTCTCAAGGGGGCGTATTTCATTCTATACACACGGACGACGTTGCCATTAGCACTCTCAACACAAAGTAAGATCAAATACCTCCCGATTTTCCAGGATTTCGTTCTTACGAGCAAGTAACCGTAGTACAAAAGCAGGCGAAAAATACCTACACGCCGAACACTTTCGACGCTCCACTATAACGAGATAAAACCAAACGACGCGAAATAGAAGAAGTTTGTCATAACACTCTTCAGCGGACCCCTCGCCACCTCGCCTCAATAATCGAATCCTCATCGAGCCACGATTCCGGAGGATCCTTCAAAATGCCCTCACACCTCCTTCTCGTTACGTACTCGTTCTCGAGGCACGATAATGGTCGAGGCGTACTCCCTCTGCCGAGTGAATTCCTCCGAGCTGGCAATCGCAATCATCGGATATCGACAGCGCGACCGTGTCAGCGCGACCGAGGCGGTGCAGCCCGGTAGAATAATCCCCTCGGTCCGGCAATGGCGGGGAAACGGCGGAGTTGAACCGAGTTGCAAGGTGCGACACGTTGTTAAGTGAGTGCGGCAAAAGGGAGGGCGGCCCCTCGGCGAAGTTACGTCGATATTTCTTCCTCGACGTTTATAATAACCGCCGAGTTAGCCGGCATCCGACCGCCTCCCGGGCGTAGAACAATACCGGGGGTGCCGGTTTATACTCCGGCAACACTTTTATACTCGAAGGACGACGTCAACACCGCCGCCACCTCCGAGGTCGGCCAAAGTCTGTCTCAGGGATTCTCAAGGGGCTCCGTGGAATTTCGAAGAGGCTCGATGGAATCGGAATGATCCATTGGAGAGCGATGAGAGGATCGAGGGTTTTTAATCTTGTTCCGTTTTTCGCCAAGCGTGGCGGAAGGGGCGGTAGAAGGTTTCGAATTTTACGATACACGCGTCGACGTAACGGATTGTTTAAAGTGGATGATCCAAGACTCGTTCGGTTCGTGTTTAATTTAAAATATACTCGTTATTGGTGGGTGCGTATATGATACGGATGCGTTTTTATTTTTGAATTTAACGGTTACCAACGGTAACTTGATGCGTAGCAACATTTGAGTATTATAATTTGAGAAACTTAGGGGTGGATCGTGAACATTTTTTTTCATGGGGGTCGAAGTGGAATAAAGGTTGAGAAACCCTGGTCCACATCGTCTCGACGAAGTTCAACGATGAACGAAGGTTCATTATATCCGGAAAAACGACCCCGTGGAAAGAAGGAGTACGCATTGGGCTAACATGGGGAGGGGGGGGGGGGGCAAACTGATATTTCGAAGACGAAAACTGGTATTTGCGCCGCTATCACAAATTTGACGTGCAATATGAAAATTATATATCGAATATTCAAGAATCGGAGAGTCAACCATGCATTATATTACGTTTAACATCGACAAGATTAAAGGCAGACTCGAGGATCTTAACGAAGAAGTATGAAGCATAATTACAACCGTTAAAGAACCGTAGTAGGAGAAATAATTCTCGACGTGATCCCTTGGCTCTGAAAGAGTCGAGATAACGAACGTCGGTTGCGAAATCTAAAAAATTATCGGGAATTAAATAAAACAAATCGTAAACCCTTAGATCGCCCAGATTCGCGAGTTTAAAGCCGTGTATACACGTACCTGACCCAGTAAACCACCGGCTGTCGTAGCCGGCTCATATAAAATTCTAATCACGCAATTATGCCGCTCTACGTTTCCCTGCGTGCCGCCACCGCCGCTCTCTCTCCCTCTCTTTCTCCCTCTCTCTCCCTCTTTTTTTTTTCATAAACCTTTACAACGACGATTCCAGGGCAAAAGCGGCGGTATCTGCGGCGAACAGCGACGTGCCGATGACAATTACCCCCTTGCGCGATACCATCTCGTTCAACCGGGCACGTTTTACGACGAGGCTGTAACGCAAACGCGCCGACAAGCCATCGAGGAGTGCCGTCATTCGGTCGTTATTGAAAAAGAGTACACCTTGCCGCACTCTAGATCCTTGATCATAGAATTCACCGGAATAACCCGTCCTCGATCGACACGAGCATCATGTACAAAGAAGGGTAATACGAGATATCGGACAGATTCGTACGGTGATTCTTGTAAAAATACAATCGATTAGAAACGAATTGCATCCTCGTGCATCCACGATTCTTAGTACTTCGTTCCATTCAACGCGCTTCCCCATAGGGCAATAACGATTCAACGCTTAAGATTCCTCGAGCGATTAATACAAAAACGAGATACACGAAAAGCATCGTGCGAATCTACACCCTGAGTCCAACACAAACTTAATCCCCACTTCCTCCATCCTAACTCCTTCACATTATTACACACGGCAAGATCAAAACATCCGCATATCCTCTCAGCGAGCTTCCCTTACCTCGCGCCTTCCGAGATCCCGCGGTAGCACCACTTTCCTCATCGTCGATCCGCCAACCATCCGACTCGCCTATCAACGATCGAATAATCTCCCTGTACGCGCAGCGCCCCGTCCCCTCCGTCATCCGTCATTATCATAAGACGAGCATAGCCTCGGCTCATTTGCGGGCTCCAAAAGGGATTAGGGATGGCGGGTTCGTTAGGAGGTCCCGGGGCAAAAGTCGACAATTAGGGGCGATCCGGTACATCGGCAGGTTCGGTGGGTACTCGGTACGCTGAGTTCTCGCGAGGCCTCGAGAGGAGGAGGGGGAGGGGGAGGGGGAGGGGAGAGGCCTCGGCGCGTTGGATTGATTTAAGCCCTGCAGGGGGTGGCGGGAATCTTTGATAAGGCACGGCCAGCGCGAACGCTGATTGGTCGCCCGAGGCATCGCGTCACCGTTCAAACAATGCGCCCCGTGCTAACAATGCAATCGCGACCGAGATAAAGATATATAGATACCGGGCCGCCTATATCTTCCTCCCCCCCCCCTCCTCCTCCTCCTCCTCCTCCTCCTCCACCCACCGCGACTCCTGCTCCAGCCGCTCACTCTATCTCTCCCTCTCTCTCTCTATCTCTCTCTCCCTCTCTTCCTCTCTCTCTCGGAGTTTCCACCGCGCCGCGTACTCCGTGGCAAGCCGTTGCCGCCTCAAAGGGCCGAGCTTCGATGCAAAACACCGCTCCGCGAGTAGACGGACGCGCCGACGAAGCTCCGTGCAGCGGCTGACGATCTTGTCGGGGATCGCCTTTTCTTACGTGCGACGCACCGCCCTCCGGGGTAAGGATATTTTCTCGAGGCACCTCCGCAGAAACGCGCGCGGATATTCGAAGGCGGTTGGCCGACGCGGTGCAAAGCTCCTCGAACTTCTTTCAACGATTCTCGAGGGTATATATTGTAAGTACACTTGTCAGGATATAGCGAGTAATGCGATTTCTTTTAGTACTTTATGGGAAATTTTACACTAACGGGAACTTTGGATGACGTGATCTTGTCTCGTGTAAAAGCCAACGTTGCCGACTGTCGTGGAAACTGTTGATCCACGCGACAACGGTCCGGATCTAAACTCGCGGCATAGACGTAACTTTCGCGTCCGCTTCGTTGTGCATTACTCTCTTGACGTCGTTAACGGCGTTTCGTAGAGACAACGTACTCCCGACGACGCGGAACCGGCCATTTATCTCCCGGTGTAACGATCAAAACGATCGTAAATCGTCGTCTTCCCACTGGCCGACGCGCTCCGTCGAAGGCATTAATACCGTTTATCGTGAAACAAAACCGATACGGCATAGTGCAGTCGTCTGTTAGCGGAATCGGAATACGACGCGCGGCTCTGACTCGTCGCGCTGTTGCGCACGAACAACGACCCGTAGTTTACGTACGATTTTTCTCGCGATATCAATCTTCGAATCGAACCATTTCTCCTAACATCAAAATTGTGCCAAAGACTGCGAAGCACCGAATCGTCCGCTGACGTGACTAATCATTCGCGCAGAGTCGCTAACGACCTTCGATCTTGAAGCGATATTAATGATAAAAACAAAAGAGGAAAAGCGATACGAATAAACGCCATTTACGAGGCAAAATCTCTCGGCGGCGACTGTTTATCGGAATAGCGGATCGCGAGAAAACCGGTTAATGCCCGCGGCTCGTGCTCGTCTGATCCGCATTACGATACTCCAAGTAAATAATACGAAATGAATATCCGGCCGCCGATAATCGAGAGGACGAACAAAAAGCGAGAATAACCGATGGCAATGGGTAATGGAATAGTCGCTGGCAGAAGAGGCCGGGCGCGTTAATAACGCCATAATACTCCCTTTAATAGACCATTAATCGACGGTGGAACAATTTAAACAGCGCCGCGAGTGCACGTCCTACGATCCTTTTTCCCACTGAAAACCCCTGGATAATTAATACGAGCCGCGTTATAAGCCGTTATTATTGCTAGTCCCAAAATCAATTTTCGATGCGGCTTTAACCGCTTCAGGGGTAAGAAACTATATATGAGTTATGATGAAACGTATTCGATGGATTCGTATATGCGCGCGGACAAAATTGCGCCTCGTAAACTTTGAAAGCATGTTTAAACTCGATACTGGCGTATTTACGCTCTAAGCATGTATGCGCGACGTTTCGCTCTGACGTTGCTTGGACGTTATTAGAAATGTTGATCGCGAGTGCGTCCGTTATTCGCCCGCGATTACGGGCGGCCATTGACTCGGCGCGTTCAAAATAGTCCTACGTCTTGTTTTTCAACTGTAAAGCACCGTAGGGCGCACGGTGTCATTAGGGGTATTACGTGTGCCGCAGAGAGCTCGCGAAATTTTCACCATTCTCCGGACAAAGGCGATCGTTGGTTTTCTCGGCAAAAAGAAGCATCGGTACCCTGCAATTTCTCGGCCATTCTCTGTAATAACCATGAAAAAACTCCTACTCGCGTGATCACGGCGAATAAATAAAAATGAACGACGTTCCAGCGAATTGCAAGAGCGACGACCGTAGCTGCACAATTTGATGTACCGTGCAAGAATTCTCAAATTACAGGGCTGAGGAGAATATATATATATATATATTTTGTTAAACTCATTTTAACTTGCAATTCTATCCAACGAGTTTCTAGGTACACAGAAACCTAAGATATCCTTGAGTTTTCTGAGGGGCATTCACTTACGTATAGAAATCCCTGGAGAGTCTGAATTTCTAAGTAACTGTTTTTCTGCAACAAGGGTTAGCCGGAGGATCCGAAGTGCATTTGTTTGCGCATAGGAAATCCCGATAAGTCCCTTACACGTCCTGACTCGAATCATTTTCGGAAAGCCTGGGGCGCATTCACTTGCGTACCGGCGGCCCCCAAGTGTTTCAGTCAGTTTGATGAGTAAACGTGATAAACGAAAAACGCGTGCCGGACAGAACTCCAAGGTTAGACATTTTTATATAAAACTCGAGAAAGCAATAAAAACCTTTGTTTCTAAAAAAAACCTCGGCGGTGTTGAAGAACCCTATCAATCTCCTTCATTCACTCCGGTACCTTTCCTCGAACAAGCGCATCCCTACGGTGGTTTCGTGCAAGAATTCACCTCGTCCCTCGAGAAATTCGCCCAAAGATATTAAATAATTCGCCTCATCCCAGGGGAGTGTCGCGTAGGCAAATCTTCGTAATATAAATTCATATAAAAATCGGTCCCGACGGTAGATCGTGCCACGTCACTATTCTGATTTTTTTACTCACTACGCGTTCTTGTTCGTAGTTAAAATTCGTGGTTGCTCTCGATCTCCCTGATTCGAAAATTTTAACTGGTAAGAGCCGATCATTTATGTAAAAATTGGTATTTGAATTTTTGTCCACCGGGACATAAAATTTTAAGATATTCCTGAGCGATTTGAGGCGCACTCGCTTGTGTATCTAAAGCTCTGAAATATCCGAAATTTCCAAATCACGTCTTTGTTTTTTATTCGGGATTAGTTGGAGGATCCAACGCGCATTTGTCTGCGTATTGAAAAGCCCGTCGAAATTCACGATTCTTCCTAATCTAAAATTGTTTTCGGAAAGCTTGAAGTGCACTCTCTTGCGCATCGGCGGACCTCAAATGATAGGATCAGTTTGATGAATAGACGTCTTAGTCAAAAAGTACGCGATGGACAGAAACCCAAGGTTAAAAGATTTTATCTTCAACTTAAAAACATCAATAAAAACCTTTGTTGCACAAGAAGGTTTTATCACTGTTGAAAATCTTCCTCAACCACCTACATCCGTCCGCGAAGTTTTCATTGAACACCCACATTGTCACGGTGATTTCGTTAAAGAATTCACCGAATTCCTTCAAAAATTCGTCCGAAAACATGAGTCGATCTGCCTCATCCCAGGGGAGTGTCGCGTAGATACGCTTGCTCCAAACCGCAAACTCCTTTAGCTTAAAACGATTCTTAAAAATCGGAAAACATTAATCCGTGACAATTATTCTTTTTTTTTTAAATTCATTTTTCGGCACCGACTGCTAAGGTCATTTAGCCTAGAACCTACTTTTTAAGATGGGTTCTGAACCACCAGAGCTACGGTATTCATATCACATAGAAAAACCAGAGGTGACGGGCGGGATTCGAACCCGTGTCTGCCGCGTGGCAGTCTGAACCTCTATCCACTACACCACCGTAGCTCCGTTATTATTTTTCAACACTAAAAAATTGAAAATTAACAGGGACGTTTTATCAGTGGCGAGGTTAAACATCGGCAAGGGTTATAATCGTTATAAATGCACGAGGAAGAAACTAAGTAAATCGAGCCAATATACATGTATTATTGGACAGAATGAAGCCTACCTTGATGAGGAAGTATGGCGAGAATCAGAGCAAATAAGAGAATATTACGGTTTTTCTGGAAAAACTTGTGAGATACAGAAAATAGTGTGTTCTAACTGTTTTGTTGCTACGTTACAAGGTGCGCTTATATCAGTTTTGTAAATAAATGCACTTCTCTGGAGAAGCTTAGCTATTCGCCGTCTAACCGTGGTAACGCAACGAAATGTCGTGGTCGTTGCGGGATCATTAAAAGTCGAAATTTTCATTCCCGTCGTCTGTATTTAGATCACTGACCTATTCTAACTAGGAATACGGGTTGAGGGCCGATGACGTTTATTTTTGAAAAGTTTCAATCTGTCTAATAGGTTATTGTGTGCTGGATTTAAATTATGCGCGTTTATTTGTAAATGTGAAGATTTCGGTTCTGTTTTAATATGTAATATTTCTGACGTCAGACTTTTATAATATTGGGACTCGCGGTCTACTATTTCAATATTACCAAAATGTTCATTTCTCATCAAAAGAATGATTATGCCTTGAACTATTGTCCTCTATTTTGGAAGTAAATGTAGTAAATTTCATAATAATGCCGATACTGATTGATGTTATCAAACGCAGGGCTGTTTGAGATTCATTTACGAGAGGCTTGGCCAAATCAAACTATATCATGGACCGTATTCACAACCTCAACATTTTCGAGGGCCACGCAAATCAAAATAATGGCACTTTTTTTATATAGACGTGGAAATTTCCACGTCGAAGATCCAAATTCGAATAATACCTATCATCTCTTGGTTTTTCCATGTAATATGTATATTGTATTATAAGTCACCGCTGTTATAGACTATATATTATTTGTGCGGTACGGGAAAAGATGTGATTTTTGGGCCTAAGTGTTTGTGCCACATTCCCCTGGAACAAAGTTGATCGGGTTAATGAGTTGATGGAATTTTTGAGAGGAAGAGTGTTTCAATGAATAAGAAAATTTCGTTCAAGATAAAAGACGTTTCCTTAAATATTTACTTCTGTATAAACTCCTTTATTATAGAGCTACGGTGGTGTAGTGGATAGAGGCTCAGACTGCCACGCGGCAGACCCGGGTTCGAATCCCGCCCATCACCTCTGCTTTTTCTATGTGATATGTATACCGTAGCTCTGGTGGTTCGGAATCCACCTTAAACAGTAGGTCCTAGGCCATATGACCTTAGCAGTCGGTGCCGAAAAATGAATAAAAAAAAAAAAAAAAAAAACTCCTTTATTGGGAGTTTCTTATCACCCCGAATTTTAAATATTGGTTTATCACTCATCAAATCAACATCTAGTTCTATCAGTTTCTCTGATATGCAATCCAGTGCACCTCGGATCCTTTGAAATTATGAATTAGAACGAATTACCTAGTAAAAGATCTGTTTATGGGGTATTTTCTAAGAGCTACAGCAGGAAACGTCCCGCTGCTAGGTAAATACATGTGAAAATACTGAACGACATAAAAAAGTACTCCGTATAAATTTAGCATTTGTATGACTAGGGTCTAATTGTAAATAATCAAGAGAGATTGGAAGGTCGAAGTACCGAGTGACAAAATAATTGCGTCGCGAAGTTACAAAATCAGAGTACATTCTTCAGATTGAGAGATTACTTATCAGGTGTACCGGTATGAAGTGAGCGTTTTCTACACATTTGACCACCTTTCTGGCAATTTGTGGATAACACGCCAATAGAAATGTTGGTCTTTTGAAGCAAGCCAATCGGACACTCAATTTTCGACTAGGAATAGAAATGCTGCTCAGCTAATGCGTGAAATGCTAATGATGAAAAGAAATGGTAGTCGGAAGGGGTAAGTCTGGTGAGTACGGCGGGTGGGGTAGCAGCTCCCAGCCAAGTGCTTTGATAGTACCCTGAACCGATTTTGCTTTGTGTGTAGGTGCATTGTCGTGTAACAAAAGTACTGTGCCGTGTCTTCTGGTCCATTCTGGTCGTTTTTCGATCAATGCATGGTTCAAATTGTTCATTTGTTGTCTGCAGCGATTAGTATTAACAGTTTTACCAGGTTTTAGAAGCTCATGATACACCACAGCTTTCTGATCCCACCAAACACACAGCATTGCCTTTTTGCCGAATCGATCTGATTTTGCAGTCGACGTTGATGGTTGTCTCGGATTAACCCATGATTTTTTCCGTTTAGGATTCTTAAAATAAATCCATTTTTCATCGCCAGTAACAATTCGATGCAAAACTGACTTTCTTTCGTGTGTTTGAAGCAAAATTTCACAAGTGTTTTTTCGGTTTTCCATCTGTCTTTCATTCGATTCATGTGGCACCCATTTTCCAAACTTTTGGATCTTTCCCCTTGCTTTTAAACGATCAGAAATTGTTTGTTGTGCAACATTTAACCCCTTAACCTACAATGACGGGCATAGCCCCCGTACAATGGTCGGGCCAAACGTAAATATTACGGGCATAGCCCGCGTACACAAGTCGTGCAAATGTCCCGAACGCTGCGCGAGCTTGTATACGATTTCGGCCCAACATCTTCGAATCTAAATCGTAGGTTAAGGGGTTAACATTGCTGCCATTTGCTTTTGACTCAAAGTATCATCTTCATCCAATATTGCTTGCAATTCGCCGTCTTCAAACTTTTTCGGTGGTCTTCCACGTTCTTCATTTCTCACATCAAAATCCTTATATCTGAACCGTTGAAACCATCTTTTGCATGTTGCTTCTGATAGAGCATGATCACCATATGCCTCGACGAGCATTCGATGCGACTCTGCAGCACTTTCCTTCAAATGAAAACAAAAAGTTAATGCTTTCCGCAAATTATCACTTTTTGGTAAAAAATATGATATTGTTTATTCAATGACTTGATGCATATTAAATATGTTTGACAGATATCATATGACGATCATTTTTAAATAGTCAAACTCCTATTAACCAGACCTTTTCATTCCACAAAACGCAGCCCAGGGCCGTTCACACGTATAACCAGTAATAAACTACGACACGTGATAATAAAATATTGTAATTTATCTTCTGGAGAAACGTACACGGAAATTTCACAAAACACGGTTACATATAATTGGCGTCCAACGTGGGGCTGCGTGAGTGTCGGGAGGAAAGGAAGTAAATTCGAAATAAGGGCCCGAATATAAATAAAAATACGAGAAGAAAATCACAACGCGGATTAAATGTATTAGGTGATAATGAAAATCAATTGGGTGAGGTGATTGGGGGATCACAAGAACAGGGACCGTGAGTAATGAGATCGCCAATAAATGTAGCTCCGAATGTGACATTCATGTCAACGACTGATAACAAAAATGTATCCTCGCCAAATTGATTTCAATTAGAGACTAATAGCGTTACCGAATTGTCTGCATTAACCGTTAATTTGCACGCGCGTATTGCAAATCTGGAGCGAGGGGATAAAGAAACCGGGGTAGAGGTCAAGTGTAGGGTGGAGAACACAACGAATATTAAAGAAGCATTAACTGCATACGGGACTGGGTGTATGAAGGAAAACCAGACTACTTCTCGATAAGAGGTTCGCCATCTGGTCCGATCAAATGTCGAACAAATCAACCATAAGTAAATTACATTAAAGACTCAGATCCAGGGTAACTTAGGCAAAATGGCAACTGAGAGCCGCATGTGCATGTAGAGAGTGGAGAACCGAACCAAATGAATAATGAAAATGAGCCGCAAATTACTGTTATCGAGCTGTGTGCTAGAAGCGCTCGTTTTGGTCCCGCGGAGTGGGGACTCGTGCTTCAGGTACGGCCGACGTTTCCAACATTCCAAGCCGTAAGTGGCGAAAGCCCACACAAGTTTTTGACAGGTTTTTCACCGGCATTTAAAAAATAGTGGGAGAGGGGGGGGTCTAGAATCAAAATGTTTTGCAGCTCAAACCCTGAGAGGTATCGCACATGATTGGTGGAACGTGGTCCAGGACAAGATCGACACATGGTCCTAGTTTGCAAATAGATTTCTAACCCGGTTTTGGTATGCCAATGTCCAGCATAAGGTAATCGAGACATTAAATTCTGGATTCTTCCAAGGAGGATAGGGGCAGAAGCGAGTCTCGTATGCTACTAAGTTAGTTACTCTTGCACGTGATTTAATACCAAAAAGGACAGATGCAGAAATCGTGCTAATCTTATCCCGGCACGTTTCAATTAATATTGCTGACGCGGGCGTTGGGCAAAATGTATGTACGGTTGAAAAACTGTTAATGCATTTTGATTGGTACAACAATGGGGGGGGGGGATAAACTCTCGTTTGCTAACGACGAAAGAAACCGCGACCAATCACATGGAGGGCTGATTAACGAAAAGGTTAGCCAGTCTCTGCAGAATAATCGAAGTAAACAGAGTGAGAGGCATCCAGAGGAACCGACATATAGGAATAGCCCGTTGGGAGGGCGAGAAATCGAAGACCGGAAGATCCGCGCACTTAATATAAGAAACAACTCGAGCGATACGGAAAGAGACGAGATAGGTAAACAAGGAAACGAATCTGGATTCCTTCAAGAAACGGAGTCGTAAATACTCAAAGTCGCCACAAAAGGAATTCCATAACGGAAGAAAGAGGCGACGTAGTTTATGGTACATCAACATTATTTCGAAACCCACGTGACGAATTAGGGGAGGGTGCACATATAGAGCAGGTTCGTGATACGACACCAGATAGCCCAAAAGTACGGATTAGAATAGAGGGCATAGGGTCGATTGGACTTATCGATACGTGCAGTATGATTTCAGGGATATCTGAGGCAAAGTTTATAAAAACAATCAGGAACTATTGCAGCGGTGCCCGACCTTGTCGATAGCAAGTACATCTATTATCGGAGCAATCGGTGGCCGTGCAGTTAAGATCAATAGGGAATTATATGTCGAATCACGATGTATCAAAACATGATTCTCGTGCCACAGCTGATAACTAACGTGATCGTTAGGATGGATATTTTCAAAAATCTTCGGTGTCATATTAATTTGGCTTTAGGTGTACTCGAGGTGCGAAAGGACGAAAAAAGGGCAAAACTTTCACTTATTAGTAAGGTCACATGCTGGGAAGGAACCGACAGTTCGCACGTCAAGTATCAAGAGATCATTGCCAACTCGCAACTAGAGGAGACCGAACTTTTATGGAAAACCGAGGGGTCGACAATTCCGGATGAAGATAAAAAACGTTTGGCCAAAATCTTAGAACAACAGAAAGATCTGTGGGCGAGAAAACCAGGCCGCATAAAGGAATTTGAGTATGAGCTAAAGCTGTTGTGTAAAGACACAAGGAAATTGTATCCGATTCCTTTAAAATATTTCAGGGGAGTGGACGAAGTGTCACGATCTACCGTCGGGACCGATTTTTATATTAATTTATATTACGAAGATTCACGGTTTTTCGGGGGCAACGTGCCTACGCGACACTCCCCTGGGATGAGGCGAATTATTTAATATCTTTGGGCAAATTTCTCGAGGGATGGTACCGGAGTGGATGCAGGATATTGATTGGGTTCTTCAACACCGCCGAGGTTCTCTTTAGTAACAAAGGTTTTTATTGCTTTCTCAAATTTTGTATAAAAATGTCTAATCTTGGAATTCTATCCGGCACGCGTTTTTTGGCTATCACGTTTACTCATCAAACTGACTGAAACGCTTGGGGGCCGCCGATACGCAACTCGGATCTTCCGGCTAACCCTTGTTGCAGAAAAACAGTTACTTAGAAATTCAGATTCTCCAGGGCTTTCGATACGCAAGTGAATGCGCCTCAGAAAACTCAAGGATATCTTAAGTTTCTGTGTCCCTAGAGACTCGTTGGAAGGAATTGCAATTTAAAATGAATTTAACAAAATATATATATAACTAAAACTGTATAGATCTTACTGAATTTAGGGATCGGAGAGAGAGAAATCGAAAAGTGTCACCGAGATCTACTGGTTCCCGAACTGAGTCTAAGTCTGATAGTTAGTCTGTAGTGTCCGCGCTCCGAAAAATACTCCCTTATATAACCGGGTCTCCCGTCCCTGGGCTACTCCTTCTTTAGTCGGGGAAATTGTTAATCGGGGATATATTGCTAGTTACTATTCGAAGGTTTGACCCACCGCTCTGTTTATCAAGGGCGCTTGGTGGCCATCCGCTCTCTACCCGCAAGGATGTTTATGACTGGGCTACCGGTGGCCCACGGCTGTGGTTTGTTGGCTAAGCATTTGCTTCTTGATGCCTTTTCAAAATGTTTATGGTTAGATTATTAGTTGAGAATTCGGGGCCCGTTGAGCGTTCCCACGCGGTCTTTGGTTATTTCCCTTCTTTTCTCTCGATCTCTTTCCTACTTTCTGAGGATGGTAACGGCATTCGTTACAGGAGAAATTCGACGGATAAGTGAATATGGCGTAATTTAACCATCCGAAAGCCCATATATAAATCCGGTTGTGCCGATCATAAAAAAACGGTTTCTTACGCATGTGTCTTGACGCACGGATGCTTAATAAATACTTAATACCGGATCATGAGATGTCAGAAACGATAGACACGATATTCCAACGATTCCGGGAATTCTGATATATGTGTAGTCTAGACTTTACGAGTAACTTTTGGCAGCTTCCGCTCAAATCCGTGTCGAGGAAATATACGGCACTTTTATTTAGGAGGCAGTGTTTTGAGTATGTTGTGATCCCATTTGGCTTAAAAAATATTTGCGCGAATTTGATGAGAGCCTTCCGCCCGGTATTAAAGGGATTAGACTTATTCATAATAAATTTCATACACGATTTACTATGTGTATCAGGCTTGGCCGACGAACAATCCCAACATTTAAAAATACTAATGAGTTAGACGAGCACGGGTTGACAGTAAATTTTGACATATGCCAATTCTTTAGACAGAACATGCCATTTTTGGGATACATTTTGACACCAAGCGGAATACTCCTTGATACTAACAAACTCCGAGAAATTTCTAATTTCCCACGTTCCAAAGGTGTAAAACAGTGGCGCGCATTCTTTGAGCTTATTAATTTTTATAGCAAATTCCAACGAGAACATGCCCAAGTAACAGTCCCATTACTGGAACTTTTAAAGAAAGAAAGGTGGTGGGTTTGGAATGACAACAGCTTTTAACGCGACAAAGGAAATCTTTTGTCACGATGTAATCCTCCACTTTCCTAACTCAAATAAAGAATTAACACAGAGGCTAGTTTTGCAATTCCAAGGGCGGTACTAGCGCAGAAGGAAGACGTAGGGGAAATAATGCGTCTCGCCTTTGCCACTTTAATTCTCCATGGGACTGAGTTAACTCTTTAGGGTACAGTGGGATTAAAAGTGTCCCACCTTTGTTTGCTGTACGGTAATGTATGGTGAGACATTTCTACTCCCTCCTCGAAAATGTGTGGATGTGTGGTCTTTTTCGAGCAAGAAAACAATTAAGATAAGACGCGTAAGCCTTTATTAGAACGTTACGTTTCGTCCTTGGAGCAGGACCTTTTCAAACATCTAAAAATTACGAAAAATTACAAAAAATTATACCTACAGGTTCATCAATTGTTGAAAGCGGAAGGTTTATTGCAACAATTTTTTTTTCTTGTTTTATGTGAAAAATTATAAAAGTAAGTTAATTTTTATAAAAATTCGTTCCGTATAAGCAAGTGAAGTTTTATAATAAAAACTACAGCTTGAATTTGTTCGTAAATGATGAAAGTATGATGGGATTTTATTTGTTCCATCATGCAATTGGGGAGTAATACAAAAAATCATATTTTTATTTATTGTTTATGTTTTAATATCCTTAAAACTACAATCACGATTTGAATGTAAGTAATTTTTTATCCTTCAGATTCAAAGTGAACGGAAAACATCCATCAAGCATTTGTTTTAAAATTGATAACTTCAAACTGCATTTTATGTAAACAATTGGATATTAATTACATTAAAACCATTTTAAGGTCAATGTGCCGAAGGATTTATTAGTCACACATTAATAAATAACAACGTACCAAATGAATCTAAAAATGAGTCATTAACAATCCAAATAAGCAAACACAACCATAACGCAAAATGCCTCGGTGCTTAGAGAGAAGGTCCTGCTTTAACAAGGAACATTCATGAACCTATGTGGCACGGTAGGACTATTTGAATCCCACCTAATAACAATAAATTCAACAACATTATGATTCTTCTCTTAATAAAAATATACCAATTTTGTTTAGTTTAACACGCAATAAAATTTCTATGCAACATGGGTCTATTTTATTATTTGAAATTCTGTGCCGCAAAGAGTTAGACTATTTGACTACCAAAAAGCAATTACCGGAGGTCGTTTGGGCATTGGGTAAATTTTGCACTTATATATACGGGGTAAAGGTGGTGTTAATGACAGATCATAGGTGAATATGTTTCTTAATGGAGAGTAAGCTCCTAAACCAGCGACTTACTCGGTGAATGTTAATTATCGAGGTGTATATTATTGACATATTGGGTGAGTGCAAAAGTTCGTGCGGAGTTTCAATAGATGGAGTTATAAGCGTCTTAAAGTGCTGTCATTAATACTTTCATCTACATATTATATATCGTTGGAAAGGTAACGTCTTCAGCTTTCATTAAAAAAAAAAATCATTTGTTTTCATACAAACTGCTTCGAGAAATATCACTTTAAAAATGAGTGCCGATAAGGTGCATTTACGGCATGTTATGCTTTACGAGTTTCGGAAGGGAATAAACGTTGCCGCAGCCGTAAAAAACATTCAGGATGTTTAGCGGGATCAAGCACCAGCTAAACGAACTGTGGAAAAATGGTTTGCTAAGTTTTGGCATGGAGAATTTAACCTTGAAGACGAGCCATGCTCGGGTCGACTTTCTGACATTGATGACGATGTTTTGCGTACTTCAGCAGTTGCTACAGCACTAAACGTTGACCGATCAACCGCTTTTCGGCGTTTAAAAAAGATGGGATTCGATTTGAAGCTCGATATATGGGTGCTCCATATATGAGGGAGAACAAAATCAAGCGAATTTCTGCAGCCGTTTCTTTACTCGGGCAGCTCAATAACCAGTCGTTTTTGGATCGATTGGTAACGGGCGATGAGAAATGGATCCTCTACAACAATATTCAGCGCAAATGGACATGGAAACAGTCAGGTGAGCATGGTGACGCAATGCCAAAGGCCAATTTGCACCCGATGAAGGTGATACTCTCTGTTTGGTAGGATTGCTAGGGCATAATCTATTTCGTGCTCTCCCCCGCTGGCAAAACGATTGATTCGGACAAGTACTGTCGCCAATTAACCAATCTGAATCGAGAAATCATAGAGAAACGTTTGATTTTGTGAAATCACAAGGGAGTCGTCTTTCATCACGACAACGCCAGACCACACGTTTTGAAAAAAACGCTGCGCAAACTGAAGAGCCTGAAATGGGATGTCCTAACGCATCCGCCGTATTCTCCTGATATCGCACCATCTGACTATCACTTGTTCCGGTCATTGCAAAATTATTTAAATCGAAAAAACTTTAATACTTTGGAGGCTTTAAAAAACGACGTCTCTTCGTTCTTCGAATATAAACCGTACAGTTTTTATGGTCTAGGCATCCGTATGCTGCCAGAACGTTGAGAAAAGATTATAGGAAATGATGGAGAATATATCATTGATTGAATAATGATTTTTTTTTCCTAATCACTGTGTGACTTTTACTCACAAACTCCGCGCTGACTTTTGCATTCACCCAATACAATGCGCTCCAAGGAAGGAGAATATTTCCGCAGATATTGTTAGCCGTATACCCTTAACGGATACAAAACACTCTATGTTGGGAAGTGGGAAGTTGGTTCCAATTTTAGCGATGTCTAGTATGTTATTGTCTGGTGAGTTACGAGAAATACTATTAAATAAAAGACAGGAGCCGCGTAGACGAACCGAGACTAATTACACAGTTCAACCGAATAAATTATATTCTTTGTTGTCACGATAAAAATTTGAGGGTAGTAATACCTCGTAATTACGTAGTCCCATTAATTAAGGTAGTGTATAAAATGTATACACATATTGGTAGCGTCGAATGCGAGAGTTTGATTACAGAAAATTTTTATATTCCACATCTCGGTCAGGGGGTACAATGGCAATTAACAGCAAGCAATTTGTGTCAGTGGACAAAAGTATATCAACGGACAGCACCCATGTACATCTGGCAAGGAGCAATCATCCCAGGAGCATCACTCGAAACAATTTGCATTGACTTTTATGAGTCGTTACCAACATTGAGGGACAAATATTGTATATTTTGATGATGAAGAACGTATTTACGCAATTTGTAAAATTATTTCCAGTTAAGTGTGCAACAACCCGCACCACTATCCTGCGAATTTATGACTCATATATTCCATGCTGTGGTAAATCAAAAAAGATTATTGTTGATCATGGGACTCAGTTCACGACCAATGAATGGAAAGACCATTTGCACAAAGAAAACATGCATCACATTTTGTCATCAATAAGACATCCTAAAAGCGACCTAGTGGAGCGTGTCAACAGGGAGAAAGGGAGAATATTTCAAACGTTGGCTATAACGAAACATACAGATTGGCAAAAATGTGTTAAGTACGTTGAAACTGCCTGCAACGAACTTACTCATGGATCGACCGGAATCAAACCTCTCGAACTGATGACCGCGAAGAAACCCATCCGTCCTTGGCACCAATGGGTAAGCTGAAAGCCTACAGACACCACCATAGCTCCTGTGACGTACACCGGCTCTACGCTTATTGAAAAGGGAAATCGAGAAACAAACCAGAGTGGAATGTAATATCTGCATGCTAGTGATCCAAATTTTAGATTTACAACAGTAAGAGGGAAAAACACAGGGATCTTTAGAAATTTCAATAAACGAAAGTTAGAGAAACCAGGTGCTCAAAAGTCTAGACCCATAAAATTGCATCTATTAGCAGAAAACTACAAGATGCTCCTAGAGTCCTCAAAGGCATCTATTCATTGTCGACGCCTAGAACTTTAGGACCTTCAGATAAACAAAGATCTAACGGACATGCCACAGGTGCACGTGCAGGATCTCACTATACTCTCGGAATTTTTATGCTAAGGAGGGGTAGAATTTAGACAATATGTATATCGGCACTTTTGGGCACGGCCAACACTACTATTCGAGTTTTCATTACGGTTAGACACGAGCGTAATGTTCGCGATAGACTCGATCTCCCTGCGGTTAAGTTTTAACCAGTAAGATTCAATTATTTGTGTAAATATTCTTCATCGAGTTTTTCTCCATCCAGTAATAGACATCACGATATTCCGAAAACATTTGAGGCGCATTAAATTTGCGTATCGGTGTTCTGAAGGATCTGAGGGATTGAGAATTTTAAGACACCCTGAGCGATCTTGACGCGCATTAAATTTGCGATCGAAAGCTCCGGACTGCCTAAAATTCCCAACTCACATCTTCGGTTTTTAATCAGGGTGTAGACGGAGGATCCAAAACGCATTCATTTGCCTATTGCAAAATCGTCGAGGATCGCGATCCGCCCCGATCTAAATCGTTTTCGAAAAGCTTGCGGCACATTAAATTTGCGTATCGGCGGACTCCAAACGATCGATCGGCTTGATGAGTAAACAATTTAAACGTAAACTTCGCGGTGGACAGGAACACGAATTTAAGCCTTTCAACTTGCATTTGAGAAACTAATAAAAGTCTTTATTGCAAAAGAAGGTTTCATTAATATCCTTCTTCAATCTCCAAAATTCGCCCAACGTGTTAATTAATTTGCCCCATCCCAGGAGAATGTCGCGTAGACACGCTTGACCCGAAACTGTAATTATCTTTTTCTTAAAATCTTGGTGAATAAATCGGGAAGACGCAAAACCGCGATTTAACTTCGACAGTCGCGGATAGTCCGTGACACTCCAGAACATTGAAAATGGCGATTTCGCTTTGCATACCAAAATTGAGTAAAGAGGGCAAAGAAGAGAGAGTATGTTTTAATTGATGAAACTAATCCAGTATCACGTGCGGCGCTGTTGCCAAGTTTTTCCATCTGCATGAGAGGCCATACGTGTTGAAAAAGCTTAACGTGTCTAACACATTTATCATGGTCGATCTATCGAGAAATATTTTCCGTTATTTTATAAATAACGCCGCATCAGTAGAAGAGGAGGTCCAACCATCATTTGCCGATCAGCACCCGAGCTGAAGAGCGATGGCTTGGATATCACATCTAAATTCTAAAGCGTGTTTAGAAAGGAAATGTCCTTTTCTTTTCCTTTATTATTTTGTATTAGATACGTTTCTGAAAATTTATTTTTCTTCTTGCCTCATAATGCACATACGTTGTTGTGGCAAGTTAAGCGATTCGCACAATCTGTGCTCCCAGAGGAGGAGGGAGGCATATGTATGTAATCATCTTTTGTGAAATATCGCTTTACGTTTTTCGAGCAGATCAGTTATTATATTTTATTATTATGTATCGTAGTGTATTAATGCTTATACGTAGGCACTGCTCTGGGCTGCCTGCTGTGGAATGAAAAGGTTTGGTTAACAGGAGTTTTACTATTTAAATATTATTTCCATTAGTTTCATTTACAGATCTTGTGTTTCATCAATATTAAGAAAGATATAAGTTGCCTTACCGGTACTCGTAAACCGATCGCGTACTCATTCACCCCCCCCCCCCCTCCCTCACTCTTTTTCTCTACTTATTTGGCACAGGAGGTACGTCCGACGTGCGACGAAGACTCCCTTGTGGTGTAAGCCTACCATAGTTCCTCTCGTTCCTAAATTCTCCTCTTTTGTAGATCTTATCTCTTCTGACGCCTTCAAAATTGGGGATATTTAGGAAAGAAGATGGTAAAAAACTGTATAACCGAGAAAGAGATAAAAAAATTGGACCATCCGGATGTAACTGGAGCGGGGGATTCGAACCCGAGATCTTTCGTTTGCCGGATGACTGCTCTGCTTCTATTCAGGTTCTCTTGCCAAATTCTCTTCTAAAGGCCTTATGAAGTATTTAAATCCGGGGGCATCTTTTCGACCATGCGCACTGTCATATCGTCATTAGTGTTTTATTCCTAAGCTCACTTGCTGCATAGTTTCTGATAACACGTAATAATGGGCATAGCTATCTAGGTCTTCCGGTCAATTATATCAGCGCGCATGGTCAAAAAGACGCGTTCGAATTAAAATACTTCATAAGGCCTATAGAAGAGAATTTGATAGGAGAACCTGGATAACTTACAGGTAGAGAAGTCGTCTGGCAAGCAAAAGGTCCCCGTTTGAAATCCCGGTCCAGGATGGTCCGATTTTTTTCTGCGCCTTTTTCGTTTATACGCTTCTGCACCACCTTAATTCCTAAATTTCTCTCATTTTTAATTAATGTATTTATTCTCCCTTAAATTATTCGAACTATGCAACCGTGGTCAAAAATTATGTTCCACGCGCAAATGTCGATTTTGTCGACAGAACTTTAATTCCAGAGAAATCAGAAAAAGTGTTGGTATAAGTATACGGATGTGCTTGCTACGACCATAATTATTTGTTACTATTCTATTTTTAATTAGAATGTATGACAATTTCTGTAATATTCCATTTATTTGTTTTTCAACATCTATTTTCTTTACTTTGTTTTTTTTTTAATACTTATGTAGTTTGATTTGTTGGCTAAAACCGGTTATTATACTCGTTGAAGATTTTAATTCTGTTATATGGCGAGCTGCCCCGGGTTATTGTTTAACAACTCTGAATATTCATTTAATTTGTTAAAAAAAAGTGTCAAGCACGGCAAAGATTGAAACTGAGAAACACGCTGTTTTGTGAAATTTGCTGTAAGACCATTGTAAACGATCAAAACTCTTACAAATCAGTTATAAATATTATCGTTGTTTAGCATTTATTTCCAACTAAAACTCGATGTAGATTTATAACAATAAGGATCTGCCAAGTATGTAAATCCGATAGATATAGTATACAATTTTTGCAAATGTTTAATGCAAGTAGTAAATGTATTATAAATGAATTTCTATATTTCGGAAAAGATGAGACAAAACAATTAATCAATAACGCATATTGAGTTTGTGGTTTTTAAATTGATTGAGATATTTGAAGGGTATGGGAAGACATAATAATCTTAGAAAAAAAATAAAAAATTTTTTCACAGGTACATTAACCGTCATGAGATTTTTAGAAAAAAGTGTACATTAATTGGAACTGTTCGATATAATGAAAACAAATTATCAAGGCTTGTAATATACAAGAAAAATAATTTGCATATATCTTAACACAACATCAAAAATTGGATAATTGTTGTATAATTTATAATAGTATGTCAATCGGAGAGTGACATGGTCTATACGAGCATTGAATAGTACCCAGATGTTGTGTAGTATGGTGTAGAGGAAAAATTATTCCTTATTTTATCAGTATGAAATTTTATTGTATGAAATTTCATCAGTATGAAATAAGGAATAATTTTTCCTTTACACCATACCACACATCTGGATACTATTCAATGCTCGTATAGACCATATCACTCTCCGATTATCATATACCATCGAGCAAGTAGCAAGGAGGCATCATGTATCAATAGTATGTCAGATTAAAGCGTGCTTATGCAACGTCTTAAGTATAAATTCGACAAAATTGAAAATAGTGTGAAGCTTATATCTGAAAGGATTACGTTTTATTATTGTAGACGTTACGAAAAAAATGTGCGTCGTTGTGTTACTTATTAGGAGACTGCTCTGACCACTAAGCTACCCCTCATGAAATGCCGAGGAAATACAGTATAAAATCTAATTCTTGAAAATGACTTTGCATAATTTTTTAAAACATTCCCTATTTATTTAGTATAACTGCTTGCATTTTGCACAAAGAAAAAAAAAGGAGAAAAAATATCAGGATAAGAATAATTATTTTAGTGAGATTTAGGTAAGGAAAACAAAGTGATTAACACAAAAAGAGGGAAAGACTTTAATATAATATGTAACAATTCAAACGTAGAACAAACTATACTGCATCATGAGATTTTACATCACACCGCTGCACATTCACAGCCATAAACAAACACTCCTTGGAGACGCGGATCTTTTTCTGTTAACATACGTACATACAGCGCAAGCGTTGAGAGGCGGATAAATCCCAAATCTGACACTCTCCCTTTATTTGCATTCCAACACGCCTATTTTAATTGCATAATTTTAATAAATCGACACAATTTTCGTGCTTGCACTTTGAAATGGGCTTTGTTAGTATGTCTACGCTCACCTCCCCAGTAGGTATATATTTTACAACTATATCGCCACGCTCTTGGACTTCACGCAAGATATGATAGCGAATGTCAATGTGTTTACTTCTACGTTGGAATACGCTATTTTTACTTAGTTTAATTGCACTCTAGTTGTCACACTAGATAACAGTCGATTCCTCCGCAAATTCCCCTCTTATATACACTACTTCTCTGATCACATCCCAAAGGGCTATATATTCTGCCTCCATGGTGGAAAGTGCTACGGTCTTTTGCTTTCGACTATTCCAACTACTCGGTCCCACGGCTAAACATACAACATAACCAGTATTTGATCGTCTATCGGTCGTGTCTCCCGGAGTCCATATACGCCGTTAAGCAGTCCTCCTTGGATCTGTACCTTACACTAGAATTTATTGTACCCTTCAGGTACCTTAAGAACCGCTTCGCCATTTTTCAATGGATTACTTTGGGATCATTGCAGAAGAGACTCAGACAACTTGCTGCAAACGATATGTCAGGACGCGATGCATCGATTAAATAAATTAAACATCCTACGAATTCTCTATAAGGTACATCAATCCTCTCATCACCGTTTCCGTCCATTTTTTCGGCGATATCAATGTTTTGCTTGAGAGGAGTGCTTATCGGTTTACGATCACTCATACCGAACTTCGACGAAGTATCTTGAATATATTTCCTTTGTGTTATAATCGCATCTCGAGGTTCGCCCTCACTTCCTACATGCATACCAAGTATTTCCTTTACATTACCAAGGTCTATGATTTTAAATTGATGGCCTAAATCGATTTTTATTTTTCTAATATTCGACAGACTTTCAGACGCAACCAATGTAACATGAAGATGTGCAAGAGGTGGGGTGAGACAGATTCAAGTTGGATTCGTGCAAAAGAAAGAGGGCTGTGTATAAAAAACGGACAGACGTTTAACGGTGGTCAAGTTATGAAGCAAAAGCACGAATTGCCTATTTGTGTTTTTCACGTTACGAATTTAATATATTATTCAGATTTCTTATTCGTAATTTACTATATTGCTCTGTGTTCGTGTCTTTAAATTATTACACTTACACATTTATTACACATATAAAACAACTAAAGTCTATAACAAGCATAAAAAAATATACTTTTGACAGTGAAAAGACAGTGGAAATCTATAAAAAATGCAGTGCACAAAAGTGAGATGTTTATTATTTAATTGCAAGTGAAATAAGCTATGCGGAAGGTAGTACTTTCTATTCAATATAATATTTTGACCAAAAATCACGATAAAAAATATAGATTTTTAAGTTATTATTTGGAAATTATTTTCGCATTACTGCCTGTATTATCTCGAGTATTATCTGCATCAAATTAAAAAAAATGTAACGTTTAATATAAAACCAGACATTTGACCAGTGAGGGCATAAATAAGTGTCGGTATGCTTAGTGTTGAATGGAATATGTTCATTACTTATTAACTAAGCAATTAACCATTTTTTGTCTTTAGGATACTGTGATCTAAAACTATTAAAACGTTCAAAGGTCAACTACAAAATAAATTAACTTACAACTGATTGAACGCTGTAGTTATACACTGGTAAAAAAAGAGTTTATGCATGAACGATAAAATAATCATAGCTGCTGAGAATCAGTATAACAATCATAGTAAGCACTTGTAAATTACAATAAAAGAACAAAGACCTAAAAAAAATCGAAATCGAAATTTTCGAGGGAATCCAAAGGTGTAATATCATAATACTATTTTCGGTACAACATATAAACTTTGAAAAACGAAGTTAGTCTATGATGTATTAAAAGGCGATCGTAATCTTTGTAAAGTACTAAGCAAAGTTTCTGTTAGGTGAACAACATTCTCTCTACCATTTTGCTATAAATGACTTTGGCGGTAAGTAGTGGTTTTTTCAACGCAAGATTCATATTGTTACGGACTAGCCGCGACAGTCGAATTTATGTCGCGGTCTCTCGTCTTCCCGATTTATTTTCCGAGACTTTAAGAAACAGAAATTCAGGGTTTCGGGTCAAGCGTGTCTACGCTACACTTCCCTGTGATGAGGCAAATTGACAAATGATTTTGGGCGAATTTCGGACGTTGAAGAAGGATATCAACGAAACCTTCTTTCGCAATAAAGACTTTTATTAATTTCTCAAATTCAAAGTGGAAGGCTTAAATTCGTGTTCCTGTCCACCGCGAAGTTTACGTTTAAATTGTTTACTCATCAAGCCGATCGATCGTTTGGAGTCCGCCGATACGCAAATTTAATGTGCCGCAAGCTTTTCGAAAACGATTTAGATCGGGGCAAATCGCGATCCTCGACGATTTTCCAATAGGCAAATGAATGCGTTTTGGATCCTCCGTCTACACCCTGATTAAAAACCGAAGATGTGGGTTGGGAATTTTAGGCAGTCCGGAGCTTTCGATCGCAAATTTAATGCGCGTCAAGATCGCTCAGGGTGTCTTAAAATTCTCAATCCCTCGGATTCTTCAGAACACCGATACGCAAATTTAATGCGCCTCAAATGTTTTCGGAATATCGTGATGTCTATTACTGGATGGAGAAAAACTCGATGAAGAATATTTACACAAATAATTGAATCTTACTGGTTAAAACTTAACCGCAGGGAGATCGAGTCTATCGCGAACATTACGCTCGTGTCTAACCGTAATGAAAACTCGAATAGTAGTGTTGGCCGTGCCCAAAAGTGCCGATATACATATTGTCTAAATTCTACCCCTCCTTAGCATAAAAATTCCGAGAGTATAGTGAGATCCTGCACGTGCGCCTGTGGCATGTCCGTTAGATCTTTGTTTATCTGAAGGTCCTAAAGTTCTAGGCGTCGACAATGAATAGATGCCTTTGAGGTTTCTAGACCCATAAAATTGTATCTGATAGTAGAAGACGACGAGAGGCTCCTAGAAACCTAAAGGGCTTCTATTCTTTGCCGGCGCCGAAGATGCTAAGACCATCAGATAAACAAACACCTAACGCACATGCCACGGATGCACGTGCAGGACCTCGTCATACCCTTGGAATTTTTACGCTGAGGGGTAGATTTAGACAATATATATATCGGCATTTTTGGGCACTGCCATCACTACTATTCGAGTTTTGATTACGGTTAGATGCGAACAGTCACGCTCGCGACCGTCTCGATCTCCTTGCGCTTAAGTTTTAACCAGTAATTCTTCACCGATTTTTTCTCGATCCAGTAATAGACATCACGATATTTGTAAACTACCTGAGCCGCATTAATTTTGCGTATCCATATTTTGGGAATGTCATAGGTACACCGAAGCTTAAGATTCTCTTGAACGTTCTGACGCGCATTCATTTTGCGATCGAAACCTCTGGACTGTCTGATATTCCCAACCCGCATATTCGGTCTTTTAACCGGGACTGAGTCGGGACGGAGTCGGGAGGATCCAAGACGCATTCATTTGCCTATTGCAAAATCGTCGAGGATCACAATTTGCCCCGATCTAAATCGTTCTCGTTTTCGGAAAGCTTGCGGCACATTAAATTTGCGTATCCGTGGACTCCAAACGATCGATCGGTTTGATGAGTAAACAATTTAAACGTAAACTTCGTGATAGACAGGAACACGAATTTAAGCCTTTCACCTTGAATTTGAGAAATGAATAAAAGTCTTTATTACGAAAGAAGGTTTCGTTGATATCCTTCAACCTCCAAAATTGGCCCAAAATCATTAGTTAATTCACCTCATCCCAGGGGCGTGTCGTGTAGACACGCTTGACCCGAAGTCGTGAATTTCTTTATCTTAAAATCTCGGAAAATAAATCGAGAAGATTCGAAACCGCGACATAAATTAGACAGTCGCGGATAGTCCGTGACAACTATATACACACGCGTGCATGCGCGCGCGCCTGTGTATAATAGTTTTCTAAAAGCAAATGTATATAGCATCGCATTTTTTAGAACGCTTATAATACATTATATACAATTCACGTGTGCATTCAAGTAAATCACATTTCATATTATTTATCCCTCCAAAAGATCACCGATTTTGGGGTACATGTTATCGTGTCTTTTTAGCCGAAATAACTTAATTTAAAAGTATGACATAAAGCTCCTATTCTTCTTGTCTAGTAAATTAAATAATAGATAATAAAAAATGAATGAATAATGAAAAAATAAATAATAAATAAAATAGAATAATGCAATAATGACAGTAAATGAATAATTTCCTGTACACTTGGAAAAATGATACTGTTCATCAAGAACACTGCACCAACTATTATTTATTTTAAAGTATTATTCTAGCATATTCTATGTATTTAATACAACAAAACATAATCTTATATCCTCAAGACAAAACAGCATAAATTAAAGAATTTACTCTTACGTAAAGTACTCTTTATATTTTTCTTTATGAACGTAGTGAATTATTGGTTCACATAGTATAAATTAACGTGGTGTTAACTATTTGAAAAACAGTCATCACAGCATGTTTACCATTGATGATGTGACCTCGAGACTATTTACATCACACAGTTACTTTTTACATTTTTGATATTTTACTTTGTGTTTAGAAATTTATTTACATATTCATGATATACATACAATTTATTTGTAATATACCGGTTCATTATTTTTACTGTAGTTAAAATTTTGCCACTATCATTACACAGTATTTGCCAGAAGAATGTTTTCAACGGTATCGGTCAGCATTATGCTTAATAATGGTAACGTAGACGAATAAATTTACAAATAATATTAGCAACGCAATGTCCTTGGACTGTCCCATTGTCCTTTGGTAGTAATGTATCAGGTTGTCACAATTTATCAAGTCGGAGAAGCTTAAAAATATATGTATAGTTACTGATTACATATTGCATTTTTTGTGTAATTATCGCTGTCACTTAGTTAAAACCAATAGACCAATAGCAAGGACCATTTAGACTAAGTATATCACTGTATTTTGCATATGGCGTAAACAACCTTCGTTAAAGTACATGCGATTTTTGTAAATTTCAAAGAAATTTTAGTATGATATTAGGAATTTATCATGGTGTTTAACCGATCGAAAGCATGCCTATTTTGTAAATCGAATTTTATACCTTAACAATACATGTTCGTGGGGAAATTGCCCACGGGGCAAAGTGTACAAGCTGGTGGAAAAGAAAGTGAGCAAGTGGACCGGAATGAGAATCCGGTTCGTGAGGAAAAGAGCAGCAAGACTGGTGTCGCGTAACGGTATTGCATGAGATTATGCAAGTTATAAGGTATCTGAAACTTCGCGGTCAGCGAAAGTGATCCCTACTTCAGTGGTACGCTCACAAATTGCTGTACCATTTTTCATGAAACTTTCCACTTTCCTCGATGAAATGTAACCCTAAATTGCATTTCGACGAATATATATGCATTCAAATAAGCATGAAAAAAGTAAAATCGGTTATTAAAAGTTTACGTAAATGTGTTAAACATTTGTAACGATTATAATCGTCCGTTAAATTATCGGCTAGTCCTAATGCCGATCATAGTCATCATTGTACGACAATATGTCTTTCAAGCGAAAGACAAATCTTGTGTCCGATCGATTTTGACGTGCTTTAATATAGTGGTCGAGAGCCAATCAGGGATAAATACTGTGACAGGGATTAGGTCACTAGATATTCTTCAATTTCGAGAGAATCGAAGTTAGAGTTTACCCAGTATGTGCCTGTCACTCTTATATATCTAGATTCGGAGAGTTCGACTCAGAAGAATCCAATCGCCTCAGGAGAATTTTTCATGTGATATGTGTTCTTCAGCTCTGGCATTTCGGAATCTACCTTAAAAAAGAGTAGGTCCTTATCAACTGAATTTTTTTTTGTTTTTTCTCCAAACAAGATACTTTGAGGACATAGATGAGGATCAAGGGGTTATTTTTAAGAATAATATTTTTCGTATATATTTCATGTTATCCAAAGATGCGTAACCACGGGAATTCCCGTCATACAAATTTGGGGGAATACCGTGCGAATAGGTGAAAAGATATTTTTGATTTTTATAAGGAATGATATATGAAAAGCAATACATTTTATTGCGTTTTGTATATTCATTTGATTGTTTTTTATGTGCATTTTGTTGCTCACGCCGATTGAAAAGTAGTGCGTATATGAGGCCAAAAAAAAAGAGTTGAAGAAAATGAGGGTAAAATCACATACGAGGTGTGATCAAAAAGTGAGGTGACCTTTTGAATTTCGCGGGATACCTACACTCGATTTCCGTTTTCTTTTTTCTCTTATGTTCGTATACTTGTTCCGAACGTATGTCCACAGTTTCAGCTATATAGCATCTTTTGTTTGAGCGTGACAGGCATCAAGCTTGGACGTGTTTTGCGTGTTTGGCGATTTTTTGCTGTCGAAAAAAATGGAGCAAAGAATTTGCATCAAATTTTGCGCAAAAAATGGAATGAAGTGCTCCAAAAGACTTGAAATGTTGACACTGGCATACAGTGAGTGTACTCTCAGTAAAAAAAATATGTATAAGTGGTACAAGATCTTTCAAGAAGGCCGACAAGATGTTCATGATGAACCTTGCCAAGTTCGATCAAATGTCAAGGTTTTGCTCACTATTTTCTTCGATTATCATGGCTTAGTGCATCAGGAGTTTTTACCACAATGTCGTATGGTTAATGAGTATTACCTTAAAGTTATGCGGCGTTTGCGTGAAGTAATACGAAAAAAACGCCGGAAATTGTGGAAAAACAATTCATGGATTTTGCATCACGATAACGATTTATTGCCCAAAAACAACACCACAGTCATACCTCAGCCACAATATTCACCGGATTTGGCACCGTGTGACATTTTTTTGTTCCCAAAACTGAAAAGACCAATGAAAGGACGGAGACATGCAACAATTGAGGAGATAATGTCTGTATCGCTGGAAGAGCTCAAGGCTATACTAAAAACTACTTATCAGAAGTGCTTCGAGAATTGGGAAAAACGCTGGCACAAGTGTATTGTATCTGAGGGGGATTACTTTGACGGGGACAACATAAATATTGACGAATAAATAAATATTTTTTGATAAAAATAAAAAGTCACCATACTTTTTGATCATATCTCGTATGTTTCGTTTTGTTTGCTTGTAACAGGAAAATGTTTCTGGATATGAGTTTCTATGCAAAACGTAATCATTTTGGTTCCCACTACAAGCTCTCAAAGTCTGTAGTGGAAATATAGATACACCCTGTAAAAGGGTCGTATGTACAGACGGACCCATTAATCTGTTTCCGGACCCCGGAAGGGGAGCAAGGAGAAGCTGGAATGCAATCGTGACGGTGTTAGGCGGCTGGGGCCAATCAGTTCAGATTTATAAACTCTGTGATCGACACGTGCGCTATTTACAAACTACGCAGAAATGTATAATTATGGTTGTTACAATACACATTGACATATTTAATTGTATTATTCATAGAAACGTTGACATATAACATTATAGAGCCTAGTATAACTTATTGCTCGTCTAAGAGGTGAGAAAAGAACAAATTATCTTTTAAAATTAAAAAAGGTGTCCTCCAAGAAGAAACTTTTGCATTAAAATTATTACGGGTAATAATTTCGTAACATTTATCGATTAAAAAGATTAAATGAAGTAATTGTGCGAGGACTGATTATTAATCGTTCCTTTTCAGAGCTATAATGCACATTTTCAGAGTTGTAAAATGGTTCTTTTCAGGCTTATGGCACAGTTCTTGACTGAAATACTATTTATTTTACATTGGTACAATTAGTCAATCAATTAATGTTACGAAATCATTATCTGTAATAATTCTGATGCAAAAGTTTCTTCTTGAAGGACATTTTTCCAATTTTAAAAGGTATTCTCCTTGCCCCTCTTCAGGGATCGTGGAACAAATTAATAGCTCCATCTGTATCAAATACATAAATGCGATAGTCATTACATTATATTTGGTCTCTTTTTGATCAGAAAAATCTTAATATAAGCAATTTACTTAAAAAAAAAGTTAAATAAAAAAAATTATATTTTTATTTTAGGTATTGTCAAGTTGTAAATTTTTCCGAAAGTAACCCGCCAGGTATAGTAAAATCTCCATAAAGGTTACCAAAAAGCAGCTTTGTAAGAGACATCTGCGCTGCTCCTACGCATAAGTTATCTAAATCGGTCTCAGCCAATCGTGCGGTATGGCACACAATGCGATATCCGACGAACCTCTTCTAGCGAATGACCATAGATGTTAAAGCTGTCCATCACTAACAATAACGAACCTCTTCTGAAAAGAGTTCATGGCTTGACAATGTCTAACACGAAAATGTAATCCTTTCATTTAACTTTCTTTTAGGTACAATGCTTATTAATATATTGGTGAGATTTTGTAGAAAAAAGTGGGACCAAACACAATATAAGTACGCCTGTACACAATGTATAATGTTACGTCCATATTTCCTTATCTGATACTTATCTTACAGCACAATTTTCTTTATTATCGTGTTGGGCATAATAAAAAAAAGTTTATTAGTCACATTTGAAATAATAATAATAAGAAAATGTTTTTAATATATTACTAATACTAACACCAATACATTTACATTATTTACATTAAAGGATATGCAAGGCTTATGCATCTACGTTATTAATTGACTGATTTCTGAATTGGCTTATCTATGCAGTGGAAACAGTGGTCGTAATTGTATTGTATTTGGCCTTATTTTGTTAGGCAAAATCTCACAAATATTTAATAAAAATTCAAGTTGGAAAAATGTATGAGAATACATTTGACGCTGTTTTTTAAATGTCTCACTCACCACAAATGCCCACCTCGCATTTGACCTGCCTTTTTTGTCCTCGATGTACCTTGTGCTGGTCGTTTTGTTGACTAGAATACAGTCCAAATTTTTAACCCTTTCGCTTCAGCAGTCTAGTCTGCCGAAGTACCCTCACTGAATGGAAACACACGTTGGAAATATACACAGTGTGCGTGGTTTCCGTATATATATTTTTCTAATCCTTAAATAACACTACACTGCATGAAAAACAATCGTTGCTCTAATATAACAAGTATAATATATATTTTTAATATGAAAAGGCTTACAAAATTATTAAAATGCAAAATACAAAATTATAGGTAATATGAGTATTTACATATTTACAAAACGTTACAATTAAATATTTAATGCAATTAATAGTGACACGCAAATTATTTAATATATTAATATGTAAAAACACGATATGCAAATACATATTATTTATATACCACCTAGATGTGGTGCTCGTACCCACAGATTATAGCGTGGATGTCACGTATATGCGGCACTTGAGGCAAAAGGGTCACACCTTGAGCTGCCTCAACCATGGCGTAGTGGTCGTTCTATGTCTATGGTATTTACACCTTATACCTATGTTATCTTCCTCACAGCCAGTCAAGTGTGTGATATGGCAGACAATGGAGTACATAGTGTGGCTTCTTTAAGAGCATGACTTGACGTTACTTAATGCAGTGATATGACTTACTTAGCTTTTTTTTTATTTAAAATTTTATTTAACATATTGGTTGTCATACTTGAAATAATAATAAGAAAGTTTTTAAACTTTTCTGTAAATTTTATTGAACTGCACTGCTTAATTTTTATTCGGTAAATATATAATCTTATACCTTCACTACACCATCTAATTTTATGTTAAGTGTAGAGTTTGCTTACACATGATCCAATGATGTCAGATAATACTTATACCATTATTCATCGAACAATGTCTTCTTCCTCCTTCAGGCCGCTCAAATGGTGTCTCTTATATCATTGAGGTTGCTGCAGTAGTGCATCAACGGAGTTGTTCAAATAATGTTTCCTGCGTCATTCAAGTCCTACTTTGCCTTATGCATAGCGAAAATTATTGAAACTTGACTTACATTTCGACATGTACATGATATATTTTTATTCTCAAATAAGCTACACTCGAATTTCGATTAACGAATTAATAAAATCAATTACTGAATAAATATTAAATAAGTTGAGAAGGTTTATTCTTCCCACTTTGGCTCACTTTGTACATTTTTTAGCACTTCCTTCTTATATCCGTGTTGACTGTTATGTGACATACAGTGGCACAGTCAATAAAATAGTGCTGTGCTGGTTGTGCTTTAAGCTTCATGTATATTTTAAAGGTACCAGAAATAGCTTCTATGCATAAACATAAAACAACACGATGGATCAACCCCTACACTCTTCATAAGTAAATGTGGTCGTAATTATATCGCGTTTTGTCTCATTTTAATTGGTCGAATCTCACCAATAAGTTACAAAAATTTGCAAATTAGAAAAATTGAAATTAAAAAAGTCAATGACAATACGTGTTACATTGGTTTTTAAATGTCTCGCTTGCTCACTCTCAGGGTTAGCCAGTTCTTTTGTCGGTCATCATCCTCTTTGTTTGCAGTCTCATTTATTTGGCACTCTACTAATGGTGCCTCCTGTTTTCAAATCCTGTTAAACTCACAAATTGTATCCACAAAGTACAACCTTATGCGAATGATCACTGTATAAAGGACTGAAAAATTATGTCATCTATTTTGTAAGTGTCAAAAATGGTGTCCATACTATAGGACTTTTAGGGCAATTTTTTCCATACCACATTATGTGTTGTGTCACATGCTTAGCTGGATCAGATTGAAATAACACAAGTGTAGGATCAGTGCCATTTGGGATTATATATTTAAATATTTAGTTATCAATACTTTAGTGTATTTTCAAAATAAATTGATCTCTCCAAAAATATAATTGATTAAATGTATTGCTATCTACTTGTTTAGAATTTTTACTGAAAAACTTCGAATTTACTTAATAATATATGGATTACATTTGAGAGTATCACATACACCTCTCAAAATACTCATTAAAAATTCACATCCATTGCTATTAAATTCATATCTACTTAAAAGTTTTGCTTCTCTTTTTTAAAGTATTCATGAATTACTTGAAACTCAGGAGTTAGGTTGACTTGCATTATATTTAAATTTCATGTGAACTCATAAACAAGCTAGTCTTATTTTATTATCAGCTACTCGCATAATTCATTAGTATTGCTAAAATGCAAACCATCTATTGATGCATTTTAATAATGCAGGGTTGATTTTTTTGTAATGCCTCATTTTAGGTTAAGCCTAATTAAATACTTATATGAATATAAAGACTGGATGTGACGTAAATGATAAATGATTCTGGCTACACTGATTGGAATCTAAATGTATTCGCTGCTTATGTTTGGTAATCACGCCAGAATGCATATTACTTTTATACACAAAGAATGTCATTGGCAACTAAATACATTTTACATTATAAAACTCCATACTGTACGTGTCACACCTTTTTATTTCTTATACAATATTAGATTTTATGAAAAAAAAAATGTTCCACTATTTTGTTAAATTAATTTTTCATCATAAACTGTAATAGTCATTTGGTCTAACATTTAATCAGTTCTACAAGATTTAGTATTATATCTATTAAATGATTCTGGAAGATTACAAAGCGGTATAAAAATATTAAGAGTTCACAGGCGTGAGTTTGTTGGTACCCCTGAATTGTCCCACTGATTTTGGGGGTCTTCTGCAGAGAAATTGAGAATCTTCGGCGAGAAAAAGACGAATCGATACAGACGAACCCATTAATTTGTGCCTGGATCCCTCAAGGGGGGCAAGGAGAAGCTGGAATACGACCGTGGCGGTGTCAGGCGGCTGGGACCAATAGGTCCAGATTTATAGACTGTGATCGACAGGTGCGCTATTTACAAATTGCGTAGAAATCTATAATTGCGGTTGTTACAATACGCATTGACATATTTAATTGTATTATTCATAGAAACGCACACATATAACATTATAGAGCCTGCTATAACTTATTGCTAGTCCAAGAGGTAGGAAAAGAACAAATTATCTTTTAAAATTGAAAAAATGTCCTCCAAGAAGAAACTTTTGCATCGCAATTATTATGTATAATGAATTCGCAACATTTGTCGATTAAAAGGATTAAATCGAGTATTTGTACGAAGACTGATTATTAATTGTTTCTTTTCAGAGCTATAATTCACTTTTTCAGAGTTGTAAAATGGTTTTTTTCAGGGTTATGGCTTGGTTCTTGACTCAACTACAATTTATTTTTTGACGGACCTATTAATTCGTTCCTTGACCCCGAAGGGGAGCAAGGAGAAACTTTTGCTTCTTAGTTGTTTCGTTGGAGTAACTGGCAAAGAAACTGATATTAGGAAGACATACAAAGTAACTAAGATGCAAAAGTTTCTTCTTGAAGGACATTTTTTCAATGTTTAAAGCTAATACTCTCATTTACCATCTCCTTATACTGCTAATAACTTATATTAGGTTTTATTATATCATATTCACCAGTTTTTATGAACAATGCTACAATGTACATCAATATGTATTATACCGACCATGATTATAAGTTTCTACGCAGTTTGTAAATCGCGCGCATATTGAGTGTTGAATCGGTAAACCAGGTCTAGCCGGTCCTTACCACTTTGCACCTCCACGATCGCATTCCAGCTTCTCGTTGTCCCCCTTCAGGGGTCAGGAACAAATTATTGATTCGGTGTGAACAAATTAATGGGTTTGTCTGTACTAGGAGCAATGAGGACAGTTTAATGTCGCGCAGTCACGTTAGCATTTACACTGTTGAAATTTCACTATTTTTCTTCTTTCTTTTATATATTTTCTAAATCATCTTTGTATAATTACACATAATTCTTTGTAAGAATGTCGCAAATTACCTCTTAAAACTCATTAAAAAGAATAAAAATGCTTGTTTTTTAGAAGAAAATTTTGATTTCATAACTTTTCCCCAAACGAGCTATTGAACAGGCTCATCATAATTATCCCGGATGTAAATATCATAATTGTCGTGCATTTCCTTGGAATTGTGTAAAAAAAAATGTTGTTTCTGCACCCAGGACCACGAAAAGTATAACTGTAGTCCTGTTCGTGTTTTTCTTCGCCTCCGATACAGGCGTTAATTTTGTTATATTTTGGGGAACGTTAAACAGTTTTTCTAGCCACAATTTTGAGAGAATCGCATAATAATTGTAATCGCATAATATTCATAATCAGACAAATTTTGCACACACTGTCTTAGAACCCAAATTTGGAAAAAAGCTCCAACAAAAAGTTTCTATCACAAGAAATCTGCATTTATTTTTGAGGAAATATAAACTAATTTTTAAGAACTCGTTCTGAGAGCTTGTTCCCGCACTTCTACAGTATGTTAAAAAACAAAATTATAAGGAATTATTGCGTCTTCGCTTCAAATAACATATTCGCGGCTGATTCGTTCAAATCTCCAGTCTCACGTTGTTATCGTTTCGATTCTGTTTCTTGTGGAGGTTTTTCAATTTCTCCGCAATAGATCCTCAAAATTAGCGAGAAATTCAAGGGTACCAACAAACTCACACCTGACTACCCTTAATGTTTTAACAAACATGCATGGGGATTAAAGAACTATCATCTAACAGACTAAGTTCCTTTTTTTTTTATTGGGAGTACAAATTAGTTCGATCTGTTTACAAAAAATAGCCCTAGCTGTTTTGAATGTTTCGTAGTGATGGCTGATTTCGGTGGTTTCAGAGAGGTTAGTCTTCTGTCAATAATATTCAGTTTATATCGCTTTGAGTTTTATATTAAAATCCTGTTTTTTACAATGTTGAATAGTTAGCTTTCTGCTTTAATTGGAAGAAAAGTGCAATTGAAGCGCATTGAATGCTTGTGGAAGTTTATGGCGACAATGCTTTAACTGATAAATCATGTATGAAATGGTTTCGACGTTTAAAAAATTGGAGACATTACTCAAAGAAGATTCGAGGTAGAAGCAAAGACATGACAAAGTTATTTACAAGCAAAGACATGACAAAGTTATTCTTCTGCATGATTATAATACTCATCATCATGCCGTAGAAGTTGTTAAAAAATATTTGGAAATGCACCAGTGGGATATTTTACCACCGAGCGTAGCCATATTCATCACACATTGCTCCTGCTGATTATTGAATGTTCCGATGGATGCAGCATGATTTGGCAGATTACTGGTTCTTTCTTTCACAGTAATCGAAAATTGGCTCCTAATTTGCATCGCCCCAAAAGATGTTACATTTTTTCAAGATGGAATTCAAAAATTTCTTGAGAGTTAGAAAAAAGTGATAGCCAGCGATGGACAATGCTTTGATTAATCTGTTTATTCATTTTGTTCTGAAATAAATGCATTTTTCAATATAAGAAAACGAACCAAACTAATTTGTACTTTTAATATATTGAGTCTGGAAAAAAGTTCATTGCGTTTTTTTTTGATAGATGGTGTCAATTGCAAATAATTCAGGAAACACAGATTGCAGTGAGACTACTAAATGCTTGTTGAAAAGGTAATACTTTGAGCATTAGTTTCAATGTATAAACATCGAAATTGGTGCAATAGTCAAAAAGTTGCTTGCATTTGAAAATGGAGAAAAGTAATGAAAAAGGCTTGTAAAAAAAGTTTTGCTATGTACTGTGAAAGTACTTTGCCAAATTGCTAAGTGGAAATGGTTTGTATGATTTCATTTTGGTAATTTTGATGTAAAAATTGTGAATGCTTTGATGTGAATGATTTGGTCGTGGAATCACCGAAAAAATTGATCAAATTTTTGAAAAAGCCCAACAAGATAAACATATCCGCAGTGTCGATATTGGTATAGAGTTAGTCATTGACCACAAAAGTGTTTTGAACCATTTAGATACAGCTGGTTACAAAAAGAAGCTCAATGTATGAGTTTCTCATGAAAAATATGATAGACTGAATTAACATCTGCGTTGCGCTGCTGAAACGCTGAAATCGAGCCATTTTTGAAACTTGTGATAATCGGTGATAAAAAATGAATCACGCACGACAATCGGAAGAGTAAAAGGTCATGGATAAAGGATGGTCAGCCGTTGTAAGTGTTCACAAAGCCAAGATTGATGCAGAAAGAGTTAATGCTGTGTGCATGGTGGAACTGAAAGGGAATCATCTACCATGAGCTAATTCCAGTTGATCAAACAATTGATTCTCAACTCTATTGTAGAGAACTAGAGAGATTACACTAGGTAATTGAAAGAAAACGGTTCGAATTGAATAATAAGAAAAGTTATTGTCTTGTTATTGTCTTCCATCATAATAACACTTGACCACGCACTTCTTTTTTTTTTTTTTTTTAATTCATTTTTTGGCACCGACTGCTAAGGTCATTTGGCCTAGGACCTACTGTTTAAGGTGGGTTTCAAACCACCAACGCACTTCTTTGATGACGTGTCAAAAATTACAAGAGCTTAGGTAGGAGGTTTTAATGCATCTACCGTATAGTCCAAACATAGTACCTTCTGACTATCACTTGTTCCAATCTGTGCAGAACTCTCTCAATGCAATTAAGGTGATTTTAAAAGAAGCTTGTGAAAACCACTTGATACAGTTTTCCAACCAGAAACCACAGAAATTCATCACCGATGGCATTGTGACACTACCTAAAAAATGGTGAAACATTGTCGATAATAATGGAGCATATTTGGTTTAAATAAATTCATTCACTCTATAAGAAAATAGTTGAATTTTACTAGAAAAGACGTTACAAACCTTTTCCCAGACGCAGGATTGCGGAGAATAATTACTTTAAAGATAATAATCTTACTATTAGATTAGTGCTAACACTTATTTTTATAGTATGCATGTATGAAATTAAATTCTTTCGTGTAAGTATTTTATTTTTGTTCCTGTAACTAATTCTCCTAAAAGCGTTATCAGTATTGTACATTTGTTGCATGTTTGATTTTCATCATCTTCTGATAAATTCATTTATCCTAGGAGCTGTTGCATAATATAATTTTTCTAGGAATTTAGGGTGTACATATCACAGTTGAATATCCCATTAGTTCAAATCTGTTCCAATTGGTGGCATTCAAATTTGGATTATTCACATGGAAGTCTGACTTTGGCTTCATAACGTGATAGTTTTCTAAAATTATTGATAAAACTCTTATTACTATACAGTACAACAAATTTTAAAAGACTTTGAACTTATATTATTCGTTAATTTTTATAAGTCACCCTTTAAAAAATTACTATTTTAAAAGCTAAATGACTTCTTCAATTCCTTATTTAAATTCTTCTTTATATTTAGATGGATAATATGGAGCACTATAAACGGTTTAAATATTTAATGAGTTTTCAATATGTTATTAAAAGCAACTTAAATACATTTGCACGAATAACTTATTATATAGCTGCATAACGTTTTCACATTTTTTAAAATATTGGATAACAATTAGAAGCAAGACAACCAAAACCATATTTACAAATGCAAGCTGGCTATTATATAATAAGATCAATGTATTTACAAACTCTTTTTATAAATAGACAATCTTTCAGTTCTTTGTTTATTATAATTACGTACACCTAATATTTTCATTTTTTAGAGATACCATTTTTCGAATTCCACGAACTTTCAGCTTAGATACATAAGTAACCTTTCTATATTTGCTTCATGTTTCTATTTCTTATTTGACCATGATGATCGGCATTTACATAAAAGTATTATTAAACATTTATCAATAGAGATTACAGTCAATTAAAAATTCAGCGGTTATTTGAAATATTATGCTACGGTATAAAAGCTCAGCAAATCGTCAATGTCTTTAGTTTTGCTTATCTGTACACAATAGTTCAAAATTTAATTATACGAATATTTAAGGTTGGATACTTTATATTAAATTTTACATTCGGAAGGATTCGTACATGAGCTTTTATGTTTGCATAACTTGTTTTGTCATTTCAATAAGAATGCAAAATGACAAAAAGAAATAAAGGCACTGAAATTATATATGTTTGCATGCATACTTAAAAGTGTATAACTGGCTCGCATATTGTGCTATGTGGATGATTTGCCAATCTATTTTTTGTTAGCATGTGTCATTATCGTACAATTTTTTTGTTAATATTTACTTATTCTAATAGAATATTACTGACGACACAGTTTTTCTAGAAACTGCTTACATCACTTTTGCTTTGCATAATCCATCAGTATTCACATAAAAATTTATATGTCAATGAAAAAACTAAAGATCACGCCTTTGTACCTGGAAGTCACACTTAATATTTAACTGTCTAATTGTATAATATTGTGTAGTCTCAAGGTTTTCATTTCTGAAATGGATAATGTATGATTGCATTTAATCACCATTTTTCTGCAAAATACAATTAAATTCTTTCTGACCATTGCAATAATGCATTTTTGAAACAATAGATATTCATTGACATTAATAACACCCATATATTTGCTTTTTTTTTATAAAATTGATGTTTGTAGCTTATCTTTGACATATGTAAAATAAAAATTGTCCAAGTGAAATAACAAGTTTCACCCTTTGTGGCTGTATGTCCACTCTCAGACTCTAAAGCTTTTTTACTGTTCCTGTCGTTGTGTCTGCTCTTAGCCACTACAGCAATGACCATACTGGTTTTACATTTTATTCATTTTATCTTAATTTCCATTTAGGATATATCAGTTTCACTTCCTATGAAACAATATAAACTATTTAGGAACCTATTCTCGAATCAAAACGATGCTCCTATCGATTGGACAGAACAAAACCTAGTATAAATAGACTCCCTCGTGAACTCCTAACCTCTTTTCCCTCGGAAATTTCTAACAATACATTTATTAGTTGTGATTAATTTTCTAAAATATTATATTTTAATAAAGTTAAATTTCTGAGCGAGAAGAGGTTCGGAGTGTACGAGTGACAGATATGTCTGCGCGCATGGTCGCATAAGACGCGTCCAAATTTGAATATATAAGGCAATTAGAAAAAAATCTGGCCGGAGGGCCTGGGTAGCTTAGCGGTAGAGCAGTCATCCGGCAAACGAAAGACCCGGGTTCGATTTTCGGTCCCAGTTACTCTACCCCAGTGTCTGATTTTTTTCTAAGCCTTTTTCTAATATCTTCGGTGCACCCACCGCCTTCAATTTATTAATTTTCATATTTATTTAACTTTCAATTATTAATTACATCTTTTATCCTTTCCGAAGAAACTTTTGCATCTTAGTCACTTTGTATGTCTTCCTAATAACAGTTGCTTTGCCAGTTACTCCAACGAAGCAACTAAGATACAAAAGTTCTCTCTTGAAGGACATTTTTTCAATGTTTAAAGCTTATACCCTCATTTTCCATCTCCTTATACTGCCAATAACTTATATTAGGTTTCGTAACATTATATTCACCAGTTTTTATGAGCAATGCTACAATGTACGTCAATATGTATTACGCCGACCATGATTATAAGTTTCTGCGCAGTTTGTAAGTCGCGCGCATATTGAGCGTAGAACCGGTAAACCAGGTCCAGCCGGTCCCTGACACTTGGCACCTCCACGATCGCATTCCAGCTTCTCCTTGCCCCCCTTCAGGGGCCTCGGAATGGTGCGAAGCGCCTTTCTCGTACTCAGTGTATCTCTCTTGCTCTTATCGCGCCTTTCTCGCGCTCAACGTGTCTTATTCGCATTCGATATGGCTCGCTCCAGTTTGCGACGTTGCCTTGCTACGTTGTGTATGAAACATAAGGCCGAGCAATCTCTGCCGAGCTTTTCTGCTTTGTTAACACGTTAAGCGCCACGCCAAATTTCTGTGGCTTTCCGTTCAAGCCACATGCCAGGCCGCTCACCGATAGGCGAGCCAGAATATAGACAGATGTCGGGTAACGTAACCCGGGTTGAGGACCGTGGCTTGTCTTCGTATGCTATAATCAGAATGCAGGAATATTAGGACCAAAGACAGCTAAAAATGTAACGCTGAAAGTAACAACCTTTTGTAAACAATGTACACAGAAACCTCACCTTTACTTATCTTATTTTAATAAATTACATGAATATTTTTAAGTGTTATATTCTTTTCCTCGAAGCATTGACCAAACAAAAACCGATATCGCATAATTGAAATGTTCAGTTTCACAAGTACGCGAGGATCGACACACGCGCCGTGATAGAAGAACGAAAATTCTGTCGCCGGTCCCTAGGGACCGGCATGGCGCTTAACGTGTTAAAATTTTCTACACGAATCCGAAGTGAACACTAAGCGGGCATTACTGTATATATAAATATGTAAATTCTTAATAAAAAGTCCCCATATGTTAAAAAGGATAATATCGATTAAATTTAATTGAAATGATTTTTTTTGTGGTAATTTTGGAAAAATAAACACTAAAAACATGAAAAGATATGCATAAGAAAACATCCATAATAATATTCAACTTTTATTACAAAACATACAATTTTTATTTTTAATGTCCACTTTCCATGATATTTACGATAACGATAAATACTTTGTAAATTTTTGAATTTGAAAATTATATTTCACACAAACACAAAAGTAAATCCTTGTGGAACAGGTTTGTAACATTATTTTTGTCTTCTGACTTTTACCGATTATAGAAATATAGATAACTCTTACTTTTGCTAAAAAAAAATATAGATAACTTAAACGCTTTATACAAATGCGTTTATATATTTTTTTTTCTAATTACAGAATATGTAAGTCTCTTGCTAAAAGGCAGCGGCGTTACCGCCAGTGATGGCGGGAACGCTTCTGGCAAAATGCCGCGCAGGTGAATGCAGCATTGCATCATCAGGAAATCGAGGCCAGAGAAGAGGGAGAAAGACAAGACGACCAACGGTTATTATTGTAACAAGACAATAAATAATTAATAAGGAGAGATAAAATTGAATTATATTGAAAACATTGCTTGCATTTTGCCTGTGTTTATCCTAATTTTATCGCGCTAAGCGTTGCGTCAGTTTCTAGTTACAGACGGTGAACTTTCCGTTCAAGCTATGACAGTCTCTGAGTGTTGCATTTAGGCGACCTTACTCAATAGGATAGGTAGAATACTTTTTAACCAAACGTTTCGCCGGGTGATGGGCAAAATTGGCGACATTGTTAATGTTTACTCAATCTACCGCGTTATATCGTTATCATTTACAAAAATATTAGATTTATAAATATTATAAAGAACATAATATTTATAAATTCAATAAATAAAAAAAATAAAAAAAATACTGTATGGATTCGAACCATCGACGTTGTTCTTACACTACCTTCTATTCGACAAACAGCATTTGAAACTGTATCGATAGAACAGAGGTGAGACTATCAAGACTGGTGCGAAATCGAGCGGCCATAATGGTATTCAAACAGTTCGGATTCAGTGGACTTTTTACACAAATGCGTTTTATGGGAAGTCGCAATATGTTTATGAGATTTTTTATTCTAAATATTCTTTGTACAACATAATGTTGAGGGGTTCAGTGTTCCAATTTGCCCCATAAAACATTACAAAAAGTAAGTGTAAGTTTTTGTAGAAAAATATTTTTGTTTGGCGATTTTTTCAAAGACGAGTTATTGGACGGCCTCACAATATAAATACCATTGTTATTATGCTTTTCTCTCATAAATGTGTTAATAAAAAAATTTTTTTCTGCGCTCTGGGCCCTGAAAAGAATAAATGTAGTCCTGTCCGTGTTTTAGATCTTCTCCGGTAGAGGTGCTGATTTCACTTTATTTATCGTAAATCCGTTGAAAGGTATACATCCTCAATTCCGAATAAAATCTGTAATAATTGTGATATTTATATTCAGAAAAATTTGGACAAGAAGCTAGCGTTGAGCTTTTTGGAAAAGTATCCAAACAAAATAGTTCTCTTAGGAAACGTGCACTTTAATTTTCCATTGAAGTTCAACAAAATTGTAAAATCGGCCTGCGCTATCTTGTACTCTGGAATATAATGCATCTTTCGAAGCAAAAATCACGAAGAGATATAGTGTTTTCGCTGAATACACGTAACGAACGGGAAACTTTAGCACCGATCCTTTGTATTTGTGATCCCTGTCCACACGCTCCTGTCGCGTCGATTCGTCTCTTTCTCTCTGAAACTTCTGCGATTCTCCGCAAGAGACCCCCAAAGTCAGCGAGATAAATCAAGACTGTCAATAAACTCACTCCTGCCAACCCTTAAGAGTGAATTTGTTGCTACCCCTGATTTGTCTTGCTAATTTTGGGGATCTCTTGCGGAGAAGTTGAGAAACTCCGGAGAGAAAGAGATGAATCGATGCAACAAGAGTGTGTGGGAGAGAGACTTTTCTCAATTTTCTCAATTTCTCAATTTGTAAAAATGGGCTGAAATTTTCTCAAAAATTAATGCCAAATTTTGTGTAGACATTTTTTGTTTGTACGTTTTTTTAAATTTGGGCGACATATATTTGTTTGTAAATGTGTAAAAAAAATTGTTGTAATGTGTTTGTAGAAATTTTATTTCTACACCGTGGGCCTTGAAAAGTATAAGTCCATGTTTTATTTCTCCACCGATAAAGGTGCTAATTTCACTGTATTTATGGAAAAAGCTTTTTAATTTTCTTTTAATATCGAGAGAAGTACATAATAATTGTGATATCCATTTTCAGACAAATTCTGCAGACAAATATATGTCGCCCAAATTTAAAAAAACGTACAAACAAAAAATGTCTACACAAAATTTGGCATTAATTTTTGAGAAAATTTCAGCCGATTTTTACAAATTGAGAACATGCTTTTCTTCTGACTCGTATAAAATATCTTCGAAATGAAATTCATAAGAAATCATTGCGTTTTCGCTTCAGACAGGCTTAAACAGGAATTTGCTTGGCTAGATCGTTCGTATCTCTAGTCTCTCTCCCACACACTCTTGTTGCATCGATTCATCTCTTTCTCTCCGGAGTTTCTCAACTTCTCCGCAAGAGATCCCCAAAATTAGCAAGACAAATCAGGGGTAGCAACAAATTCACTCTTAAGGGTTGGCAGGTGTGAGTTTATTGACTGTCTTGATTTGTCTCGCTGACTTTGGGGGTCTCTTGCGGAGAATCGCAGAAGTTTCAGAGAGAAAGAGACGAATCGACGCGACAGAAGCGTGTGGACAGGGATCACAAAACAAAGGATCGGTACTAAAGTTTCCCGTTCGTTAAGTGTATTCAGCGAAAACACTATATCTCTTCGTGATTTTTGCTTCGAAAGATGCATTATATTCCAGAGTACAAGATAGCGCAGGCCGATTTTACCATTTTGTTGAACTTCAATGGAAAATTAAAGTGCACGTTTCCTAAGAGAACTATTTTGTTTGGATACTTTTCCAAAAAGCTCAACGCTAGCTTCTTGCCGGAATTTTTTCGAATATTAATATCACAATTATTACGCGCTTCATTCGAAATTGAGGCAATAAACATTCGACAGATTTTCGACAAATAGAGTGAAATCGGCACCTCTACCGGAGATGTAAAATATGAGCAGAGCTATATTTACACTTTTTGAGGTCCAGGGTGCAGGGAAAAATTCTTTTTTTAACACATTTACGAGAGGACAGCGTAACAATTGTGATATTCATATTCAGGAGGGCTATACTACAATCATTTAATAATCTATGTGTGCAAAAGTTGTCAAACAAAAATTTTCTTCTATAAAAACTTACACCTTTATGTTTTGTAAAATTTCAAGGGGCACATTGCAATATCGAGCCATTTACCATTATACGTAAATATATAGAGAATATTTAGAATAAAAAATCTGAAGGACATGTTGCATGCACACACTTTTGTGTAAAAATTCTCGATTCCAAACTGTTTGAATAGTATCATAGCTGCACAATTTCGCGCCAGTCATGTTTCTTCTACGCCTGTTCAGTCGAGATAGTTTCAGATGTTTTTTAGCCTGTTCAAATAAAAGGTTGTGCGAGAACGACCTCGATGGTTCGATTCCTCACAGCCTCTCTATTTTTTATTTCTTTTTCATTAAATTTATAAAAATTATATTCTTTATAATTAAAGACATAATTTTATATACTTACTTTTAAATGTTATTGTTATACGTACATATTGAAGAAAAAATAAGAAATCGATCAACTCATGTGTTTATATACAAATTTATCAAGTGTTTAATTTATTGAAATCTGTACTTAAACTAAAGCTCAGGGAGCTACGGTGGTGTAGTGGATAGAGGCTCAGACTGCCACGTGGCAGACCCGAGTTCGAATCCCGCCCATCACCTCTGGTTTTTCTATGTGATGTGTACACACCGAATCAATAATTTGTTCCATGACCCCTGAAGGGGGGCAAGGAGAAGCTGGAATGCGACCGTGGCGGTGTCAGACAGCTGGGGCCAATTCGTCCAAATGTATAGACTCTGTGAATGTATAATTATGGTTGTTACAATACACATTGACATATTTAATTGTATTATTGATAGAAACGTGGAAATACAACATTATATAGCCTAATATAACTTATCGCTAGTCCAAGAGAGTGGGAAAAGAACGAAATACCTTTTAAAATTGGAAAAACGCCCTTCAAGAAGAAACTTTTGCATTAAAATTATTACAGATAATGATTTCGTAACATTTATCGATTAAAGAGATTAAATCAAGTAATTGTGCGAGGACTGATTATTAATTGCTACTATTCAGAGCTATAATGCAATTTTTCAGAGTTGTAAAATGGTTCTTTTCAAGGTTATGACACGGTTCTTGACTGAATTACAAGTTATTTTACATTGGAGCAATTGGTTAAGCAATTAATGTTACGAAATCGTTATATGTAATGATTCTGATGCAAAAGTTTCTTTTTAAAAGACATTTTTTCAATTTAAAAAGGCAATTCGTTCTTTTCTCACCTTCTTGGACTAGCAATAAGTTATATTCGGCTTTGTAATATTGTATTTGCTCGTTTCTATGAATAATACAATTAAATATGCCAACGTGTATTGTAACAACGATAATTATGCATTTCTGCGGAGTTTGTAAATAGCGCGTATGCCAATCACAGAGCCTATAAATTTGGACGAATTGGCACCAGCCGCCTGACACCGCTATGGTCGCATTCCAGCTTCTCCTTGCCCCCCTTCAGGGGTCGAGGAACAAATTATTGATTCGATGTGTATACCGTAGCTCTGGTGGCTCGGAACCCACCTTAAACAGTAGGTCCTAGGCCAAAATGACCTTAGCAGTCGGTGCCGAAAAATGAATTTAAAAAAAAAAAAAAACTAAAGCTAGATTCTATCGTATTCTATTTTCTTTGTCATTTGGTAGGTTTATGTAACACTATATTTTTGCAAATAATAATGATATAACGCTTTAGATTGAGTAACGTTGAGAGCATGGTCGACTTTGCCGGCATAACCCGGCAAGACGTTTGGTTACAAAGTATGCTACCTATTCCATTGATCAAGATCGCCTAAATGCAAAACTGTATTTGGACAACTAGCAAAAGCGCGCATGTTATTCATCGAAAAATATTAGCGGAAATGCCACAAGATTCGGAACCAAGCAAAGGTCAGAAGACGACAACAATTAATATTGCAAAACTACTGCGCAAGAATTTACTTCGGTGTTTATATTAAATGTATTTTTCAAACTTAAAAGTTTACAAAGCATTTACCGTTATTGTAACCATCATGGAAAGTGGAAAATAACAAAAAAAAATAGTATGAGTTTCTTTAAAATGAAAATTAGATATCATTACGGACGCTTTTTATACATATTTTTTTATGTCTTTGGTATTTATTTGGCCAAAATTACCACAAAAGAAAATCATTTCAATTGAATCTAATCGATATTATTCTTTTTAATATATAGGCGATAGTTATGAACAATTGAAATATATATAGGTAGTGAACGATAAGCGTGGTCATTAGTGCATATATATATATTTAAATTATATATTTAATATAATATAAATATAATATTAAATTTATAATTTAAATATATATATGCACTAATGGCCACGCTTATCGTTCACTACTTTGGATTTGGGCGGCAGTCTATCGAGGCATGGAAGCTCAACAGGGATTGCTTTGGCTTAGGTTTTAACGACAATGTCATAAGGCAACGTGGCAAACTAAAGGGAGACATATTGAGTACGAATGAGACACGTTGAAAGCAATAAATGCGCGATAAGAGCAAATCAGATACAGTGAGCCTTCAACTTTCGCACACAATTGGTTCCTGAAAGTGTATGCGAATATTGAATGTTCGAAAGTAGTTCGAAAGTACTCTGTTTTTTTTTGAAATTGAACATATCGTAGATCTGTTTATATAATACAAACGTCCGATTGAAGTAAAAGATTCACCGTTTTCGGAACGTTTCATTATTTCCATCTTTGTCTCGATTAAATGAAGTTTATGAGTTCTTCATTTCTTTTTCTTCGTATCAACACTGCAGTTTCTCCGTTTCTTACTCATGTTTATCAATTTATAAGGACAAAATATTCAAACATCAATAAATAAGTTAACAAAGAACGCAACACGTTGACACACGCCCTAATGCAGGACTGAATCTGTTTTGACCTCTTGATGCGCACAACGTTGATGGCGAAGGCCGGTGTCCCCTGAGAGGGGGCAGCCCAGTAGCCCGTTCAACTCACAACGTCTCCTCAAAGGAGATATCCGAGTGTAAAGGCTTAAAAAGCTGAATTTTTAAAAATGTGCGAAATAGCGAATTGTGCGAAAGTAAAATGTGCACAAGTCGAGGGCTACTCGTACACACCGAATCAATAATTTGTTCCGTGACCCCTCAAGTGAGGCAAGGAGAAACTGGAATACGACCGTGGCGGTGTCAGGCGGCTGAGGCCAATCGGCCCAGGTTTATTGACTCTGTGATCGACACGCGCGCTATTTACAAACTGCGCAGAAATGTATAATTATGGTTGTTACAATACACATTGACATATTTAATTGTAATATTCATACATTCGTGCAAATACAACATTATAGAGCCTAATATAACTTATTGCTAGTCCAAGAGAGTGGGAAAAGAACGAAATACCTTTTAAAATTGGAAAAACGCCCTTCAAGAAGAAACTCGATTAAAAAGATTAAATCAAGTAATTGTGCGAGCGCTGATTATTAATTCTTCCTTTTCAGAGCTATAATGCATTTCTTCAGAGTTGAGAAATGATTCTTTTCAGGGCTATGGCACGGGTTTTGACTGAACTACAATTTATTTCATATTGGAACAATTGGTCGAGCAATTAATGTTACAAAATTGTTATATGGTCTTTTCCAAGTCTTCTTGGATTAGCAATAAGTTAGATTAGGCTGTATAATGTTGTATTTCCACGTTTCTACGAATAGGGCAATTAAATATGTTAATGTATATGGTAACAATCATAATTATATATTTCTGCGCAATTTAAATAGCGCGCGTGTCAATCATAGAGTTTGTAAATTTGGATCAATTGGTCCCCGCCGTCTGACACCGCCCACAGTCGTATTTCAGCTTCTTGCCCCCTTTCAGGGGTCGTGGAACAAATTAATAATTCCTTGTATACTCGATATATCTTGCTCTCATTTGCGACGTTGCCTTTCAACGTTGCCGAAGAAACGTAATTCAAAACAATACCTGCCGAGCTTGCCTCTTTCGACAGAATTTGTCGCACGGATCCGAAGTAGTGAACGCTAGGTGGGAATTATTGCATATGTGGATGTATAATTAAAGTTAAATATTACGCACATATGAAAAAGATGTATAACTGTGAGAAACTAAATGGAACAGTTTGTTATGCCACTTCTAAAGTCGTCAGGGATGAAAGCAATAAAACGCCAGGGATACTTAGAAACTTCTTTGGAAGCTTGTTTAAATTATTATACACAGCGCAATAATATAAAAACAATGAACATATATGTATATATATTGTCTTAAGGAATTACATGTGATCTCCGCATATTGCAAAAGTCGTCTAGAAAACTTTGGAGGCATTTCGATGGGATATTCCGACTAATATTTGTTCTAGTTAATGAGCAGCACTTCACTTCTTACGAAGAAGCCAAAAATTGGGTCAATTCTTGGAACGCTTCAAAAGACAAGGCTTTTTTTCAATGCGGAATACGTATGCTGCCTAAAAGATGAAGAAAAGTAACTAACGATGAACAATACTTTGAATAAAATATATTGCACCAATTTATCTGAATCAAGCTTCAAAATTACAAAAAAATCTCTCAAAACTTATTTGTTCACTCAAAATGTGTTGCTCCTTATTACTCCTTACATAACGAATGATTTTCGGTGAAAAGATTTTTTTTGCTACATTTTTGGAAAAGTAGAACAAAAGTAAAGACATGTTCATAAAGGAGCAGCATCATAAAAAAATTGCAAAGTTATCGATAATTTGTATGTTGAGATTAATATTGGTCGGTTTTATGTTTCACAAAATGGAATATAGTAACAAGAAAAAATTTGGTAGTCAATATTTAAAATCAGTATTAATCATATAAAAAAATAAAATATGTTTATATTAATGTTGTATATTTTTACTATATTTCTAAAATCGCAGAGCCGTTTGTCGACGCTAATCTGATGCCATCGTCATGAAGTTCATTACTTGCCGATGTAATGAAGTATCGAAAGACGGGTGATGCGACTGAGACGGGCCAAATATTCTATTTTTATATTTACATGTAAAAACATTAAACATAAAGTGTAGAAAAATAGAATAAAACATGATATGTAAAAATATAAATGTACTTTTTGTAAGTATAATGAATAAACACAAAAAGCAAAATATTATTAGGGTTAACAAAAAATATGTGAATTAAAAAAATATAGAAGTATATGGGGATCGAACTATTCAGGAAGTCTCCTTCGGGTCACCATCTATTCGAACAAACTGAAAAGAATTGTTAGGCTGTTTCGATGTAACAGTGTAGGTGAAACAAAAACAACACAGAACCGCGCAGTCAGAATGGTATTCAAACGGTTCAGATTTAGCGGTTTTTTTTACACGAAGACGTTTCATGGAAAGACGTAATATCTTCCAATGATTGTTTATGCTATATATTTTTTTTATAATTACGCACAATGTTAAGCGATCCAATGTTGCATTTGGGCTATAAAATGTTATAAAAAATAAGTTTGTACGTTATTATGCAAGAAAGTTTTTGTTTTACAAATTTTCTGAAAACGAGCTGTTGAGTGTGTTCAGTATAATCTTTCTGAAGAATAGCATCTTGTTGCGCTTGGTGCGCTTCTCTCAAAATTGTACAAAAAAAATGTTAATTGTTGCACTTGTAACCCTTATTTTTCTATTTATTCATTAGATTTACAAAAAATACATTTATATTCTTACTTTTTTATGGTGTTGTCCTATTCATTAAAAATTAGATAGATTTAAATTTACTAAACTTTATTCTATTCATGTACACATTTTTGGTATTTTTTTACACATAAATATAAAAATCGATTATTTGGCACGTACCTGTCGCATCATCTGTTGTCGATACCTTATTCCTTCTTGTCCTATCCGCTTGTTGCTTCTTGTCATATAATGCTCCCTGACATTATTGATGGAGACGACAATAATGCAAGGATCGGTACCAAACCGACAGCGGTGCTATAGCTAACAAATTAGTTGTAGTGGTTAACCAAATTTGGGAAAAATATATATAGTTTGAGGTTCACACGGTCCGACATAGATCAGGAATGAGACAATTCAGAATCAGTTTTTTCAGCGTATCGATGGGTATTTGATCCATAATTTGTTCCAACGGCATTCATAACAATTAATAATGACTGTGTACCTTCATTAAAAATACAAGGTGCAATATATCACAAGCTGCAATTGTAGAGCTACTATTCAAAGTTTTTGGGCATATTCTCCACACTTGTTGATTGAAGCTTTCATTATTATTTACTTTCACATTATTTTAATTGAATGCACCGACACATCATGAGATTAAATTATTATTACTCACATCTTCATAAATTGGCTTGCTGGCATTGACAACATCAGGAAGTAAAGGAGGAAAATCTTGATTATAAGAAGCGAGTTTCAATTTGTTTCAGCGCGCTGTACGAGCACCAAGAATCGATCGCTTTTTGGACACATACTGTGATTTGGATTTTGGTCGGTTGAGCTATAGTGATAATATATTGACTATATTGCAGATTTCGTATTCTCCATAGGAATACAATGCCGACGTATTGTTAAGCCATAGTACTGTCACGGACTATTCGCGACCGTCAAATTTATGTCGCGGTTTCGCGTCATCCCGATTTATTTTCCGAGATTTTAAGATAAAGGGGAAAGATTTTAAGATTTCGGATCAAGCGTGTCTACGCGACAATCCCCTGGGATGAGCTAAATTGACTAATGATTTTGGGCGAATTTTGGAGGTTGAAGAACATCAACGAAACCTTCTTTCGGAATAAAGACTTTTATTAATTTCTCAAATTCAAGGTGAAAGGCTTAAATTCGAGTTCCTGTCCACCGCGAAGTTTACGTTTAAATTGTTTTACTCATCAAATCAATCGATCGCTTGGAGCCCGCCGATACGTTTCTTGACTCCCATGCATACAGCAGCACACACACACGCACGCACGCACGCACGCACACGCACACGCGCGCGCGCGCGCGCACACACACACACATTTGAGGCCATAGGGCACTCGAAATTCCTATGTCCTTTGTATATATAACGGCGCGACGGTCCGTCTCCAAGACTGCACTGGTTCCAACGCACTATGTTTTCCAAATGTAAAATTCTCGCGCACCACAGAACGTTCAAGAGAATAGTAAGCTTCGGAGTCCCTACGATATTCCCAAACTATCGCTATGCAAATTTAATGCGCTTCAAATGTTTTAGGAATATCGTGATGTCTATTACTGGATGGAGAAAAACTCGATTAAGAATATTTACACAAATGATTGAATCTTACTGGTTATCGTGTCTAACCGTAATGAAAACTCGAATAGTAGTGTTGGCCGTGCTCAAAAGCGCCGATATAT